>JAMKCH010035320.1:0-17490 GCA_023653785.1 Ophioderma brevispina | reverse complement strand
AACCAGGTATTACGCACTCCGTATTGACGTTTATTTTTAGCTTGAATCTCTCGCGTATTACGTCGCGTCTCGGTGCGTATGATCGTTGCGTTCAACGGGTTTGTTCGATTGTTGTCACTAGGTTCAAGTTTCAATTTATTGTTCAGAACCTTCACTACACCTGGCATATGAACTAAAGACTACACATATCATACATACAGCAGCCACTGTGTGAAATAAATAATAAAATAAAACATAAAAATCAACATTCAGACCTATTCATGTACATGTCTGGTGTTGACAGTCCATCCTTGTTGGTGATTTACGAAGCCGTCCTGTCGCCAAAATTGGTGTTTAAGATTACCTTAAATGCGAAAGCTGTGTAAGAATGAGAATAAAAGCATGATTTTGGGGGGAACCGGTACTCATCTTTACGACGAATGAAAACCCGGCGACAACCTTATTAAAATAATGGTATCGCCGTAAATAATGGTTCGTCTATCATACCTTTATTATCTAAAACTAGATTCCTGGCACCACTATACTACAGACTCATTTGAATAAACATCACCATCATCTATGCTAGAGAGCTGGGGGAATGGCTTGAACTGAACCTCCTTTCCCAAAATGTACTCATTTAGCAGGAGGAATACCTCTTACATCTGTTCTCTTCCCCTTTCAGTAATGGGTGAAGTCTAATGTTATATGAAGCACTGGTATTTTATTGTCATGAAAGGATTGACAGATGTTGCTAAATTATCATGCAGGAAAAACCTTGTCTTATCTTTTATATTATCAAAGTGAAAGTGTTACCAAGAAAAAAAAACACAGTTTGTCTCAGATTTTGTTTAAAATTGGTCTTTTATAGAAAGCGGATTATGGCCTTTTTTTAGGTTTTTGCCTCACCTTGAACCCTTTTTTAAATTCAGAAAAAACTTTAAAATTAGGGGCAAGTGGCCGAAAAAAGGAAAACGAGAGCATCAATGATGCATGTACAAAACCCTTGCTTATGAGACAGCAGGTATCTACAGCCTTATCTCAAAAACTTGTATAAGGTGAGAAAAGGTGCCCTCTTTGGCAATTACCCAAAATATAGTTGTGACATGTTACTTAATCACCTTCAAAGGCAGTCTTAGCTTTCATTCCAATGCCGTTGTTTCTGTTCCAATTGTCTGTTGTATCATCTCGAGATGGTTTAGATGAACACCCGGGACGAGTCCGGGCGTGTAAGGCCCCCTTTTTGTGACACTCCCGCCTCAATGACTGATAATCTCTCCTCCTCTCATGAAAGGAGACCAACAAGACAGATCGCGTTCCCTCGAGTTTTTGGTTAAGAATGAAACCTGACCTTTACTCTCTTGAAACAATGACAACACGACTGTATATCGCAAGAAGACCCACACCGATCAATACTTGAACTTTTTTGACTCTCCAACCATCGTGTCAGCCAACGCCCCGTGCTCGATCTCTCTTTCAAAGAGAGACCAATGTTCCGGCGAACACATGGAAAAGGAAAGTGAAAAGATCACATCCAACAAGCTTTGAAGCTGAACAATACCTACCCTTCAAAGTTTGTACATGACTTCACTTCGCGACTCGCCGATACTGTCTCTACCCACCAATGATCGTACTCCTAACGCTACAGTTATTTTCCCTACGGTATCGGGTACTTACTTTCTTAGGCTTATTCGCAAATTCGTACAGAAGAAGAATCTCACGGGTTGTATTTTAATACTCTGAACCCACGCTACGACCACAAACTAGTGCACCCTAAAGCCCCTGTTCCCAAGGAACTAATCCAACCTGGAGTTATCTATTCCATTCCTTGTGGATCATGTGACAAAGTGTACATGGTGAAACCGGCGATCAATTGAAAAAAGAGAACCGACGAACACCAGAAAGCGACTCAAACGGGACAACACACAAAAATAATCGCAATCGCCGAACAGTGTAAATGACCAACATAACTTGACTGGGACAACCTACAATTCCTGGACAGGAACACTATTGGACTGAAAGGAACGCCATGGAAGCTTTGTCATCAATCAAGTCCTATCCCTAACACTTCATAGGGACAAGGAGAAAATTTCCTTCCTCTCCTGAAGGGGTCACTACTCAAAGAATGCCTCTCGACCAATTAACCGGAAACTTAATTACTGGGTATCCTTTGATCATCCAGTTATTGGTTCTCTTCCCCTTCCTCCCCCTTTGTCCACTGGTGTAATATAAAGGTGCAACATCATGTCTGTTTGTTTTTGCTCTGATGATGGCATTCGCTAGGGTGCCGAAAGCTCAGCCTTACAATTTTGGCTGCCTCTAGGGAAGATTATTATTATCTACTCATTTTCCACCTAGATCCAGTAGTTTCCAAATCTCCAACAGGTAGTTAGAAGAAGACTGTGATATGGTACAATTTTCATTGATTTTTCATGTTAACAGAAAATCAGGTGAAAATCGTTTTTTTTTTGTAAAATGGAACACAAAACAATAAATTTTGACTTTTGTTTAAATGGTAAACATTGGTCTCTACTCTTATGCTAGGACATACAGTTTGGGTACAACAAAAACACCATTCCCCAGTTTCATTACAACTTCGCCAGATCAAAGTGAAAATCAAATAGCTTAGAATTAAAATGTTTCCGTTATTTGACATATGACGATAAAATAATAGTGTGAAAAAGCAATTGACTCTCTATTAATAAGTCTATAAGTCAATTGTCCTTTTGTACATATGGGAAGGGTCCACATCAAATAAGATACAAAGTTAATTAGAGTCTAAGGGCCTGATCATAGTTTTTTTGTGTGATAATATAAACCAAGTATTCACTTTTGTTAATTTAATGTTTCAAAACAAATGTGTTCTAAATGTAACAAAGGTTTGTTGAGGAAAGGTAGGACCTACATACTTGCCGACTAAAAGATGTTCAGCTAATAACTCCAACAACTAAGAGTCCTAAGAAATGAAAATGACTGAAATATTATAAATAACCACTGCTAGTTGAAGTCTAAAGTTGAAAGACAATATGGGTCAAGTTCCCAGGGTCAAGGGCTACTGAATGAAAGTTACTCTGGGATGAAGATTTCAAGGGCAACCCCAACTGTGAATTGGAGAATGCTAATTGAAGTTATAAAATTAACTATTAGTCCAATCAATCTACGGTTATGACTGACAAAATGCTACAGAGGTTGTATTGCGTAACTGTTGGTTTTGTAACAACTCTCCGAACAAACATATCAAAAAGGTTAGAAAAAGGGAAGGCATGCAAGACTATTGCTAATTTGTATAAACTTAGGTCCTTTTTTGCCTATATTTTATTTTGGTTATTATTACAATATATTAAAATGGGACGACACGATTTAAAGTATATAAATTTTCACTTGATAGAATAGTCTTCACCCCTTAAACCCCATCTGTAGAGTTTGCGCTGATATTCAACGTTCATGGGAGAGCTAAAAAAATGATTCTAGCGAATGTGTAAAAATTGGATTCGGTCGACCAAAGGTACATTTCGTTCATAAAATTCCAAAACCCAAATATCTTTGCCCTAACATTCACCGCGGTAATTATTTAAATAGTACTTTCTCAACTACCAAACATGCTACCCAATTCGGGTAATAAAATCGTGGAATATGGGGATGAGGCTAATTAGCGATTCAGCCACGGCCCTTTACTTTTGAGTCGTTCTTGTGTCCACATAGGAACCCCCGAAGGTACTTCTACTTGAGGCTCCTAAACCCTTTTTATAGTTGGGTCCCGTGTGTACTGCAGATAGGTTGATGATGCTCTTCCTCATTGACGGCAGGTATTCCCATTCGTCTCTTTGGGCATTTAGGACTTAGGCTGAACGTTAGCTGCAGCATTCTCAATTATGCTTTGTATGTAGTAATTTTGCACAAGCAACATTCACATCCCTGTTTAGAGCTGCGTAGATCCAAGGTCTGTGAGATGCTGACTTTGGTGCGTCAGAATGCTTGACCGCTTTTTATGCTGCTGTCCTACCTAGTACACAGGCTATTAAAAATTACCCCTTTTTAAATGTTCCATACTCCATGACCCCCCCCCCCCCCCCCCCCCGCCCCGTTTTCTTGTCTTTTTCTCTATCTTTCCTGCTATCCACCTTTTAAAACGCACAATTTTCCATAAAAATTAATAATCCACTCTTTTAAGAATTTGAACATCCAATTCAAAATTTCCGCACCCTACGTTGTACATTTTAAACAATTTTATAATTTCACGGCAAGCAATTTTATAATTTCATGGCAAATTTTAAAACTTCTGGAAAAAGAGGCCTTTCCTATTTTAACTTCAGGTTTTACCATCATTGGCCCCTCTTTTAAATTTCATAACCTGTATGACCGACCCCCCCCATTTTATTTCAGTTGTGTACCGAATGACCCCGGATTTTTTGGGTACATTTTAGCTGAAAGGACCCTATTTTTCACCTGTCCGGGGCCACATATACCCACACTTCATATAGGGGTGTCCCGTGGTCCACTAGCAATGTGTTTGATTAAATACACTCTGATAATAAATTAAGCTAATCAGATCTCCCAATCCCGATGGCGTCTGACCAATCATCTGAATGCAAAATTATTTTGGGTGGAAATTGGTGGCCATCTTGGATAATGGACAATCCACTTTCCTTCAATCACTTCCCACGTTTAATATATCATTTCAAGTGCTACAACACACCTTGCAGGCATAGCCATGACAAACAATGTTCAAATACTACCATAAAAACATGTAAAAAAATCGCATTCTCCCTAAACATGCATTTAGTGAGCTATATACCTTTGTCAATATTGGGCGTATACGGCCACGTAAGATAAATGCAAATTAGCATGTCTTCCAGGCTTCCCTTTTTTCTCTACCTGTTTTGATAGTTGGTTTTTTTGGAATCTTTTAACTGCTAGTTACATCAAGAAAACCTTCTGTAGCAATTTTGTCCAAGTGACCTAGTATTTTCACACTAGTTTGAGTGGACTATCTCATTTAGCAAGATAAGCATGAAAATTTTACTGCCAAGTGATTGACCAGCACAATGTATGGCCAGCCTTCTTGCTGCTCTCACTCTAGAGCCAATGTAACTTAATTTTAAAATTAGCAAGTATGTTATCAAGCTCAATTCATTTTGTCCTTGGTATGGTCCTCTTCCAAACCAGAGTAAACAATTTTTTTGCACTAGCTCTTTAAATTGTTTCACAAGATGGTGGAAAATTGCTTGTGGTAAATGGCTAAGCTGAGTTTCTAATAATGAGACATGAATTAAATTAACAATATTTAAGTTAACATATGGGTTATTAAGAAGGCCTACTTGAAATTTTTAAAAATAGATATGTTTAAAAATGGTTTTTCAATTCCCTCTTTCCAGAGGTAGAGTGAGTTGTGACCATGGACCTGTTTGTAAGGTTCCAAATGCCTAATGTGCTAAAACTTGGTAGTAAAACCTTTCAATGCTAATTAGTGAAAGGTTTAACTTGAAAGACATATACCAGATGAAATCAAGAAGGGCCCTTTACTTTTGGAATCATAGAGTTGCATACTGTGTAAATCCTTTTGCTCCATGGTAATGCCTTCGCCCACCATAGAAAATGCCACAAGGCCCGATGACTTTTCAAGCTAAAATTTTCTGGACTTTGAGTTAAAAAACGTCTCCAACGGACAAATTACAAACCCCCCGATTTTGGAAGAAATTCGCTCTATATGTCCCTGACTAGGGCTCTCCCCTACCCACTTCCAAAATTCGGTCACCTACAGAAGAAAGGTGCCCTGATTACAAAACACACAACCAAGATTTGGGACTAACATCCTTGTCGTCATGCTATAACCTGGCGCTGCTAGTGCAAGGGTTAAAAGGGGTCAAAAATGCAATAAAAAAACTTTTAAAAATCCTGCATTTGCATTTTTCACATTTCTTTTTTTGTTGGGCCCAATCAATTTTATATTGGGCAAATGGAGGATGGTAACTGGCCTGTCAAGGTGGTCCATATCAATTTTGGTCAAAGTAGTCAGATGCTGGGACATATTGTTCATTGTTCAAAGGTCCTTATTTTCTAGCACAAGAAGTTGGAAGTCCTCTGAGACATTACAGCTTAAATAGGAAACATGGACCAGACAGCTGGCATTGAAGACTGGCACCAAAAAAATATGAAGACAATTTTTGATGGATAAATGGTTTTCAAAATGCCCATCAGTTATACAAATTTTGTTGAAAAATAGTTTGCATTTCTCATTTCAGATGGCCAAACTGGTCCACAGGGGGTACCACATTTCAGATGGAATAAGCATAGCCAAAAAATGTCCACAGGGGGGACATTCAGAAGGAATAGCCTAGCCAAACTGGTCCACAGGGGTGCACATTTCGTTGGGAATAGCCTGCCAAACGGGTCCACAGGGGTGCACATTTTCAGTGGAATAGCCTAGCCAACTGGTCCACAGGGGTGAACATTTCAGATGGATAGCTAGCCAAAACTGGTCCACGGGGTGCACATTTCAGTGGATAGCTAGCAAACTGGTCCCAGGGGGCACATTCAGATGGAATAGCCTAACCAAACTGGTTCCACAGGGGTCACATTGATGGGAATAACCAGCCAAACTGGTCCACAGGGGTGCCACATTCAGATGGAATAGGCCTAGGACCAAACTTGTCCAAAGAGGTGCCACATTTCAGGGGGAATAAGCCTAACAAACTGGTCCACAGGGGTGACCATTGCAGATGGCATAGCCTAGCCAAAAGGTCCACAGGTGCACATTTCAGATGGAAAGCCTAGCCAAAATGAGTCCACCAGGGTGCACTTTCAGATGGAATAGCCTAGCTAACTGGTCCACAGAGGTGCACATTTAGAATGGAATAGCCTAGCCAAACTGGTCCACAGGGGTGCACATTTAAGATGGATAGCCTAGCCAAACTGATCGAGATGCCAGTTGGTGTGGCTGTCTCTTGACAAAAGATGAATAGCCCTAGCCAAACTGATCCAGTGCCAGTTGGTGTTGGCTGTCTCTGAAAAAACCTTTCTAAATTATTTTCATCCCTGTGTACCATAACGTTCGCAAACCCCGTACACTTTCAAATGACGTGTGAATTTGAACCTTATAGCAAAATCACTTTAGTCTGAGGGGTTAGTGGACATCATGGCACCGTCAACCGTTGGCACATGACACTCAGTGAAAGTCAATTCCACATGCTGCAATAAAGTATCGTTCACAGATGAAAAACCAGAGGGTGCCATCACAGAACATTTATGACATGATCTATTGAAAAGACAACATATAGTTATCACCACCCAAACAAGAGATTTCTTACTGAACATATTTAACGCAATGCTTTCCTAATCAAATACAGTTTAAGGGCATTTTGTGTTCCACAGCCTTGTTCTCATAAAAAGTACACATTAAGCTTAATCATCTGAATCATTGGCTTAAATATGGATTAATTTTGCTACTTTCTTTAGATACAGAATTTGGAATTTTAGAAACTCACTATTTTTTAAAGTTTTACCATACTGACCATAAAAAAACAAGAATAGACTGCTATGATCATGAAATGTATATACATTTAATTGACCTATTCACAAGGTTTGTGACTTGGAATAACTGACACTTGTGCAGAATGCCTCTGTTTAAATTGAAGTGGTAATTTTTTACAATAATCTTGTTCACCTTTATATGTACAACCCATCAACTCAACACATTTGTTAAAACCACGTTGAATTATTGGTCCAGCAATCAATATTAGTAGCAACAAGCTATCTAGTTCTCAAGCAAACCAGGCAGTCTTGCTCCACATCGGCAATCAAAAATGGGACCTCCCACAATAAACCCTGGGTGTGGCTGCAACAGCTAAGCTTCTCTTCAAAAGATTATCATCAAAATACAAACTTTTTTTGTTGTTGCAATATTGACTTTTATTTTTGAACCCTTCCCCACCCATTGATAGACTCTATGGGAGCACCGCTAGATGAACTAATGACAGATCTAGTAGGGACTTGTGCCGCTCCTAAACAACATCATCCCGTACAATCGCAAAATTAAATACATCTAATTAGGGCCCCAACTGCCAAGCTTGTAAGCACTTGCCATTAGCTTTTATTTTGCAAGTTCTAGGGTCATTGGCATCTAAGAATTATTTTGATTGGTTACTTGGAAGGTAATATCATGTATGAGCAAATAGAGATACTGTAATGGTGGTATGGTTTACACAGAGATATAGAGACCATTTTGATCGTCATGTTGTATCATATAATGAGCCAAATAGAAAATTTGGGTGTAATTCTGAAAGGGAGACTACTTTAACCCTGGGTTTAACACCAGGGTTAGTCCTAAAAAGTGAGCCTTTTTCCTTTTAACATACTGTGAAGTTAAATGTAATGGGTGAGAAAATTCCCATGGATGGGCTGGAACCCCATCCATGAGGAATTTTTCACCTGTTACAACACATTTTAGAGTATGTTGTAAGAAAAAAGCCCCTCTTGGTAGGACATAACCGGGGTTTCAACCCAGGACTAAAGTTAGTCTCCCTTCCAGAATACCACCCTATATCGATAGGTATAGGCCGTGCACAAGGGTAAAAAAAAACCTGCTTAACCAGCTCTATTTGAAAGGTCATAGAAAAAATGGCTGCCTTCCGCAAGCTAATCTATATCCAAAAACAAACCAAAAAGCACCTTTGATAATACATAAGTTAAGCCTTCTTTCTACATACATGACCCCAATTTCAATGACATCGTTGATCAAAATCTCTCAATTTTGGAGATGCAAGTCCAGTTAAATCTACCGCTCTTGGCATCATCTATTGAGCTAGACGACCTGTCCCATTTAGATAGAGTCCAACTCCACACATTGTTTTCACTGACCTTTTAGGGCTCTGTACACTATGGACTGCCAGACTGTAAACATTTATTCATGCGCGCTTTTGTTAATCTCCCGAACGGGAAAAATGTCTCCACATGGTGGGTGATTCATGTTTGTAAATCTATGGATAAAACATTACATGGAAGCCTGTCAGTAAATCTTCACACTTTTCAATTACAGGCTGGACTGCAGATTTATCCTTTGAGCCACCTTTTTCTTTTCATTTTCTGTGCGTGTACACATGGTGGCCACTCAGCCGGGTTTCAATTGCTTAATAAAGGCGTGTGGCGATTGGATCTGTATGGAAAAGTGTAGGTGAAAAAGAGTGCCTATTTTGTTGACCATAACTACCACGGTGTAAGTGGAATATAGGTGGCTCAATGTTTGGCTTTAAAGAAGAGGATGAATGATTGCAAGACCTTTCATGTTCGGGTTAAGCACAGTATCAATCTAGGAGGGCATACGTTGTCTGTTTTAAGAGTTTTTTATTGAAAGCAAAAAACTTTTGTTTTTAAGTAATGTGGGGTTCAAGTTAATAAACAATAAAATACATGTTTATACAGATAACAAACCCTCATCAAAATTCAATGACCTGATCAGGAAATCATCAACTGGGAAATATTACCCATCATGCATTGTAGTGTAGCAAAAACAAGCAGGGGTGTGAGAGGCCATGGACAAAAAATGAGGAAAAGGGGCAAAAGAGTCCTGAAAAAAGGAGTAAAAATGCAAAAACAAAAAACAGGCTGAAAAATCAAAGAAAAAGCTAAAATGTTGACACTAACAAAATTTCAAAGATGAGGAAATTCTCTTAAATGAGGAAATTTCACACCCCTGAACAAGAGAATTTTTAAAATGTAATTTTAATTTTTTTCCAATAATATCTCAAGCTGTATTTTACCATAAGAACATGATTTATGTTTTGTGAAACCATGATGATTAATATAAATAAAAACAAAAACAAATTCAAATGATTACTTATTTTTGCATAGATGAATTTTATTACACCAGGTACATGCTAAAACTTGGTCATCTGTAATACCGGGTGTCTCAAAAAAAAGGAAACCCTCAAAGCGCACTCTATTTCACGAAAAGAAAAGAGTAAACCATACAAAATAATACACATCTGAAAAGTGCATTTTCATTAGGTTTCCGACACTGAAAAAATCGCTCCAAAAGGAGACATATTGACCAAGTTATGGCCGATTGAAAATTTGTACCACTTTTTCCTTTTATCCAAGGATTGTTACTGTTTCAGTAGTCTTTAGGCAATACACATTCTCCATTTGTTTATGGTTTCTTTTGTTTTTGCGACAAAGGTCAGTTCTGATATTGAAAAGTTTAGTTTCAATTATTAGAAATTCCATTATCTTTCCTCATTCTTCTTTACTGCACTGCTCTGCACCCCCCCCCCCCCCCCCCCCCCCCCAAAAAAAAAAAAAAAAAAAACTCTAAGACGGATGCAGGCTTGCGTTCTCTTTTCCATTTCAATAATCCACTTCTAATCATTATTGTCCGTTGGATGCTTGCAAAATCAGTGGTTATTCTTTTGCGAAGATCCCCAGGTTTGACTCTGCTAGATTTCGCCCTTGGGGAAGCATTAAAGAGTGAAGTGTATGTACAGGAACCACCAGCAAACTTGCCAGAACTTCACAATAGAATAACCGCTGCCTTTGCAAGCATCCGACGGACACGAATGATTAGAAGTCGATTGTTGAAATGGAAAAGAGAGTGCAAGCCTACAAGTCTTCATGGTCTTAGAGGCAGCCAAATGGGGGGGGGGGGGGGAAAAAAAAAAAAAAAAAAAATTCCACCAAGTTACATCATTGTTGCCCTTACGGAACTCCAGATAAATTGTATACAACATGGGTTAACATTTTTATCACGGACGGACGAACGGACGGACGAACGGACGCTGCTCATTTTATAGTCCCCGTTCCGAACTCGTTCGGCGGGGACAACAATCCGTGGATAAAGTGAAAAAGTGGTAAAAATTTTCAATCGACCATAACTCGGTCAATATTGGTCATTTTGGAAAGATTTTTTCGGTGTCGGAAACCTAATGAAATGCACTTTTCAGATGTGTATTAATTTGTACGGTTTACTCTTTTCTTTTTGTGAAATAGAGGGCGCTTTGAGGGTTTCCTTTTTTTTGAGACACCCGGTATATACCAAGAGGTGAAAAAAATCTTCAAGGATTCAATCTCAAAATGAAAATTAGAATCTAAAATTTAAGTTTATTTTGGGTTAAAATTACTTGTTTTTGGTTGGAAGTCAACATCTTAATAAATGAATCTTCACAGTCATGAAAAAAAAAAAAAAAAAAAATAGGGGGGGGAAAAGGGGGGGGGGGGGGGGCAGAGCAGCGCAGTAAAGAAGAATGAGGCAAGATCTTGGAATTTCTAATAATTTAAACTAACCTTTATAATATCAGAACTGATGTTTGTCACAAAATCAAAAGAAACCATAAACGAAAGAATGTGCTTGGAAAAGGTGTATTGTCTAAAGACAGCTCAGACAGTAACAATCCGTGGATAAAGTGAAAAAGTGGTAAAAATTTTCAATCGACCATAACTCGGTCAATATTGGTCATTTTGGAAAGATTTTTTCGGTGTCGGAAACCTAATGAAATGCACTTTTCAGATGTGTATTAATTTGTACGGTTTACTCTTTTCTTTTTGTGAAATAGAGGGCGCTTTGAGGGTTTCCTTTTTTTTGAGACACCCGGTATATACCAAGAGGTGAAAAAAATCTTCAAGGATTCAATCTCAAAATGAAAATTAGAATCTAAAATTTAAGTTTATTTTGGGTTAAAATTACTTGTTTTTGGTTGGAAGTCAACATCTTAATAAATGAATCTTCACAGTCATGGATAACAATTGCAATCTGATCTTTCAGTAAAAAAACACACATTTTGAAGAAGTTTCTGTGATTTGAATTTAAAAATTCAAACTTTTTCAAAGTCAGTGCATGATGGGTAACACTTCAATACTTTAAACAAAATCCTGATTGATCCAATCTGGTATAAATCCAAAGTAACAACAATAACAATTAAAACACACACACTCCTATCTATTAGCCTACTCTACTGTATAGTGAATGTATGATTTTCCTGTAGGCATGAACCTGACATATTTTATATCATCACAAATGAGTATACTGACTCTGCCCGATATCTCTGTGTTTTTCCCAACAGGTGGCGTAAATTCATTTAAAATGTTGTATTTAGCAAATCCACAGAGGAACCATTCATATATTGCCATCAAAAACTCGGCCGTGCTTTCCAAAAAAAACCTCAGCACGATTCTCCCACTGTGAACTATTCCAAAAGTTCACATCATCCCTAGAGCGAGATGTGTCCCTACACCTTTTACAAGGAAAAGAAGGTACCATTTGGGATGGTGAAAAAAGGGAATTAGGAATCAAACAAGCAGACAATTCATTGGTTTAAGAAATGAGGGAACGACAAAGATAAGTTGCTATGGTCATGACTTGGTTAATTGTTTACTATCAGTAGGACATGCATACCACAATCCGTAGGTGGGTTGTTGTACGAGATGTCTGTCGTTTGATCTGAAGAGGTTTCTAGGCTATGTTTTTGACATTATAGCTGTGTTGACCTATTTTATTACAAGGAGAAAACATTTGTGGAAAGGTTTATGCAAAATTATTACTTAGAACAGGACAATGTATGGGATAAACAGAATAAATTATTTTGGTTTTCCACATCTGTAGAGTATATAGATTGAGCATACAAGCACAATTTTTATAGAAAATTTTTGCACAATTGGAGCGAGCTTGATCTTTTTACCAAAATCGGATGCCAATTTAGGAAAGATTTCTCTCAACTTACAGCAATACTCACATGACTACTTTGACTCTTCTTCTTCTTGCAACCCTATATAGATATAAACTAACAAATGTCATCCTCTACCTGTCCCAATTTGGTAATTTAAAGTTGTCTCACATTAACACAAACAATCAGTCTGTAGATTCTAACAAAAAAATTTGATGATGGGACTTAGGCACCCAGTTATGACTATAAGCCTAACATAACTTATGCTATCTACTGAAGATAGCATGAGACATAACCCAGTTGAATATGAACTTAGTTAGTGGAACAATGGTCACTTTTCAAGTAAGTATACTCTTTTGGTTTTCTTTTCTACAGAACATACCAATCATCCTGTTTACTTTGGCTATCTTCTGTTGAAATTACTTCTTTCATTAATTTCAATCACTAATTGAACATTAATGTCTTAAGTGGCTAAAAATGGATTAAAGGGACTAACACCTTCAAAGCTTGTTATGCCCAATTCGGATCCATATCTTTAAACAGTACTCCATTCAACAAACAATTAAAACACTGAGGCTGGCCAGATAGAATATTCCCCAACAGAAATCTGTATCAGAGACCCCAATAAGTGTGGTGGTCCACATCTTGGGGTTTTTTTTATGCAACTACAACCTTATTTATAGATAGATTTCCCAATATAGTTTCAATCCATTTGAGCGGTGATCAAAAGCAAGAAAGAAAAGTGGCGCCAAATACAATGTTGAGCACACAGTACAGGCAGGGGCGTGTAAGAGAAGTGACCGCTGAATAGTATCATTAATCTGATTTAATTAAAATCACTGTATCGGTGTTTTTGTTTTTTGTTTTTCTTTTGATTTTGGAGATCATAGTAGGACTGTTCCAAGTCTGATAATGTTACATATGAGACTTGTGCAAGCAAAATTAAAGATATGGATGTCCAAAGTTTTTTAGAATAAGCTATTTAACAGGTCAAAATTTTACGCTGCTTTTGACATTACAGTATGCTAATTAAAAAAATGAAATGTAAGCATGGCTATGTAAAAAACTGCTGAATCATAAACGCCTGGAACACATCCAATTATTGGCGCTTGTAAACGTGCTTCAAAAACTGGTGTCTATTTTCTGGTTCAAACAGGTATATTTATTTCTTTGCATTAACCCTAACCAATGCATTCCTTTAGTTATAAGGATTCAAAAACATCAAAACAATAAAAAAAATAAAAAACTTTGTTTTATAAATTCAAGAAATTTTAAAGCTACAATCAGTCATTTTTTCAAATTCAAATGCCCATTTGTCTCTAAAGTGTTATGTTGAAGGTCATTTCAAAACTTGATATTACTGTTCCATGTGAAAAAAAGGCATTAAGCATTTTAAAGCGGTACTGAAGATGTCATTATTTCAAAATTGTTCAATTTAAAAAAAAAGTCGGATCCCGACTTTTTAGTAAACCAAAGCATAAAAAAAACTGTCATTTCTTGACAAAATATGGCGTCCCGGTTGTAGCTAGGCAGGCACTTACAGGGTATTTTCTACAACCATTTCCAATAAACATGCAAAAAAATGGCTTGATGAAAATAGGGGTTGCCACTTTGTTGCATTTTGAAAAAAATCACTGATAGTGGCTTTAAGTTACAATTCATGACGATTCTCTATAACTACCAAGGAATGTTTTTGTATGCTATTACGCATATGAAGATGGCATTCCACACACATTCCAAATGATTAAATATTGAAGTTAGTGAAACAATTTGAATTATGAGTCATGTCAATTATGTACCTTTCTAGGGTGGATTTGCCACAGTATAATAATAGCAGAGATTTATATAGGACGCCTTATGATATTTGCCGCCTCTAAGCACTTTCACAAATGGCCGTCCGCTGTATCACTTGTGGCCCAACCATACCATAAACCATTCGCACATTTCTAGGGATGCAGCAGATTAGGATCAGCACTTTCCCTTATAAGCAAACATACATCGAGATAACCATCGCAGCGGACTAGCTTCCAAATATTGCATGGGTAAGTCGGGACAACCAATCGGTTAATTTCGTATCCAGGGGAAATTACATACAAGATAGCCAATCTCACGACTCGAACGCACGCTTTATATGCATGGATATCACAATACACTGGAGACGAGTGCCTTACTGATTGAGCTATCTTGTCCGCCTATGATCTGCAAATAGAATTCAATCTTCTCTTACTATTTTTGAATATATAGACCCGGCTATTATGTATTACAACTAGAAGCCGCAGATATGAGCAAATGTATGTGGAAACATTCGAAACAATAATTTGTAGAGGCTACCAATCATAAACACCCTGGGCACTCTCCTATGATACAATCCGTGCAATTGGTTCATTACAGGACACAACATGAAATAGTCCTCGAGTAACCAATCAAAGAAGTTGCTGTCAATATCTCTGTGTAATCATATCACCTTCTTACAGTATCTTCTGATTTTGCTCATTATATTAATCTTCCCTTACCGATCAAAATAGTTCTTAGTTACCACCAGGCATGAAATGAACTTTCGGAAAAAAACTGAAAAAAACGCGGAAATCCAGCAAATACCCTAAATCGGGTTTTTTTTTTTTTTCAAATAAAATGAAAACGCGTAAATTCGGGCCAAAAAAACTGAATTCAGTTTTTAAAACTGAAGATTCTCATGCCTTAGTTACTGATGATAGCGGTAGAGCCCAGGAGTTTTAACACATTCAAAATTGAAAGACTCACCTATGGATGGAAGCATCAAGAAGACATCAAAGCAAATATGAGAAAAGAGGGAAAAAAAAAAAAGACAGAAAAAGATAACGATTGTTACTATTTAAAAAAAGAAACATGGGGAATTCAGATAAATCCATGATGATGAAAAAGGAATGATGAAAAATTTATATCAGTAAACGTTGTTCACAAAGACATTGATCATTCAAAAGTTGCGATAAAATCAACTAAAATAGGCATGTGAAATGAAAGCGCCTGCACTGTTGTAAACAGATTTATGAGTTATATAGTCTAGCAATAATGGGGGTTTCCATGCATCCCCTTAAACTAAATTTAACTGATTTTAGAATCTTTACGACATCTTCTTAAAAGACTTGTGATGTGTTACCAAAATCAAACCAACTTTGCTTCTCTCTGAACCAATCTGGAACCTTACAGCAGGGAAAAGGACTTCCCATTCAAGCACGTGCTACAAAATTTGGAATGGCCTTCCTGCAGATGATAGATGTAATTTAACAACATGAGTCTGCAATTCAAAACCTCTGTTTGTTAATCTGTATGATTTCCTTGTTATGATATACTAGCGGGAGGGCCCGCGCTTCGCGCGGGCTCACGCTAGTTGAGTGAACGGGAGGGATCACTGAAAAACTGAAGCGATCACATGAAGAAGTGACACACTTTGGCGAGACACCGGCACCAAACCTACCCTGAACTTAGGACTCTCCCGCGGGCCGCATATTTTGTCTTTTTAACACTTAAATAACTCAAATTCCCTTAACTATCAAATCCTATAGCCCATGTATTGTAGTTACCGATTTCTAAGGAAACGTCAACTGAATATTTAATCCCGTTATAACTTTCCGTATATTTAATTTTATTTTTTCTCGTGTTATTTTAAATAATAAAACTTCAATATTTAATCCCGTAGAAGTTCCCGTGTACTTTTATTTCTCAAAAGTACTCCCCGTGGGGTAACCCGTAGTTCCCGTATTTTCCACATATTTTTCTCACAACTCCTCAAACTCCCACATAAAGTACTCGCCATCCTGTAGTTTCCACATCGTTTGCACTATAAGGAGCCTGTTATTTGCGTCCCGCATATAGCGTCTTACGCATAATCACCCGTTGCCACGCGTAACCATCCGTCGCAACGCACAACGCATACGCGCCGCTTATAGTAACGCGTACAAACAAATGCTAATTTTCCATAGCAACTGAGCACATTTTCGTTGATTTTTCAGCCATTTCTGAACGGATTTCGTCCAAAATAGCGTATACCCCGTCCGGTATCCTCACGCACCTTTCATGCGAATTTGGCGCAATATGGATCGAAATTGACAGAGCCTTTTGTGCACATACAAACATAACAGACATCAAACATTAGCCAAATTATAGTATGATATGTATGTATGTTTATATTTCTCATTGTTAATATTATGTGCATTCATCTTTCAGTTGTATTTTATCTTGTATATTGTAACTGCAGGGCCTCCTAGGTTAATTTGAAGCACGGTTGTATTCAGGCCCACTCATGTACATCGTGCATACAAACACTTATACACACCCACAAATAAAAAATTTGCTTTCATTATTCATGTTTGTCTACTCAGCATAGCATTGATTAACCTAGGTTAATTTGGATCACGGTTGTATTCAAGCTTGTCTTTATAACCTAGTAATGCATGTCACGTCCTGGTGTCATCTCCGTATACACAGTCAATCTGTTCTCTGAGTAGTGAGAGAAAACTCACACCCCTCCAGTGGGTCTAACTATTTATATTAGCGGGGAGAGAGAGCCTCAAACTAGCAGCAATATGAATGGCCCATACAAAAATAAATACAGGACCCTTAAAGATTGAATAAACCTGGTCTTCGGGGCCCATATGAATGGGGCCTGTAACCCCCAGGCCCACAATTTCTCTCGGTGGTCCTGACAGTTCAATCAGGTTCAATTCTCACTACACAAAACCAATGACTTTACAAGAGGTAAATGCATTGTTCAGTGTAAAAACCCCACTTATTCCAATGCCAGTTCTACCAGCAAATTGCAAATCATGCAAGGGGTCAACACAGCAGAAGGGCTTCCCCCCAACCTTATACCCTTAAACTGGTTACA
>JAMKCH010035319.1:0-15137 GCA_023653785.1 Ophioderma brevispina | reverse complement strand
TTTCACTTCCCCCCAAAAAATCACTTTTTTTTTTTTTTTTTTTTTTTTGGTGCCGCCAATGCTCATTGTCCACCTACAAAGGTAAAGAATAGGGCACTCAATTCAGTTGCACGCTCCCTCACTTTTTGGGAAAAGATCAACTTTTTTTTTTCAATTTTCTTAAATTTTTGTGTTTTTAATCATGAAATTTTGATGTATGATAGGTCTAATTGTGTTATTAATCAACCAAAATCACTTTCGTGTGATTTTAGAGACCTAAAATTTAAAAAAAAAGCCTCATTCCATCAATTTTCTGTGAAAACAACCATATTTTAGTGTCATTTAGTAAAAACCGCCCCCTCCTCACTTTTCATAGGCCACTGCTACAAGAAACTAAACATTTTTAAGGGGCCTAACGTTTTTTGCAAACCACAATGAGGTAACGTTTTCATATTAGTCATAATATTTTGCAGTTTACAGTCATTTCACCAACCTTCAGCGTGCTCTATTGTGTCAAAACACCACCATTTTGCGACTGTTCTTTAATTGGCTTAAAATCTACTAAAATCACATGAAAAAATTGAAAAGGTGAAAGTGAAAAAAGTGAAAAAACTAAAATACAAAATATTGAACGTTTTCGGGATTTCAGCATCTCAAACGAGAGAAAATCATAACGCGGACGTAACATCAACTTTCATACGCAAAAGAAAAGAAAAGAAAGGAAAGAAAAGAAAAGAAAAAAGAAAGAAAGAAAGAACTAACGAACAAACGAACGACGGGGGGGATACGACCTGCTTGATTTTGGAATTTGGGATTTCCAAACGGTAATTTATGGAATTCGTACGTGCATTTTCTACTGCAGCCTCGGTCGCACCTGCAGTGACATTATAAAATCATCTGGTGTTGATATTTAGTATTTAACACCATTAGGTGTTGCTGCACAATTTTAATTATACATTTTGGTGACCTGCTTACTCTCTAAATGCAAACGAGTGAGAATTTCACTCCCCTAAAGAGTGCAACTCTTGTAAACCACTCCAAAATGAGTGGTTTGTACTTAAAAGGAGTGGATTTTTACTCAAAAAGAGTAAAATTCACTCCAAAAAGAGTGGATTTCCACTCATTTGAAGTACTATTTGAGGAGTTAAACGAAGGACAACACTTTTGAGGAGTTAAACGAAGGACAACACGAATACGAGTGAAAATGCACTCTTTTGGCGTTATTTTACTCTTTGAGTGGAAATTCGCTCTTTTTAAGTACAAACCACTAATTTATAGTGGTTTACAAGAGTTTCACTCGTTTACATTTAGAGAGTATGAACTGTTAGAGGTAAGCAGTTACAATAAGACGCAAAAATAACGAAATCAAACATTTTTAACTAAAATTTGGCACCGGCAGTGTTAAAGGCCTACAAATTCTTTCAATAAGTTGCTCAAGGGTTTGCAAAGTTGGCGAGATCTGCCATTCGGCAACTTTAGGTGACTTTGCCCGATTTTTGAAACTTTGCCTTAATTGGGCACGTGTGGTCCAATGGATTGAGCGCTCGTCCCGCAATCCAAACGTCGTGGGTTCGAGTACCAATGCGGCCAACGTGTTTTACCCTTGAGTAAGGCACTTTTACCTTAATCACTGCTCTCCACCCAGGTGTAATAAATGGGTATCAGCATTATTCAATGCTGGGAAAGTAACAGACTCGCTGTGAGGGAGGAGTGGCGAACCCCCAGAGCAAAACTAAGAGGAGGAGTACTGGTCCAAACCTAAGGAAAGTGAGATGGGCACTCCGGGCACGAGCTTGCTCGGCACGAGGCTTTACTTTTACGCGCAATTCCCCAGGGAAATGGGGCCTGTTTGACCAAAAATCAGGTTACGGTATAGTGCTCGCAAGTGATGGTCTCAAAGCGTCCCTGGGGGACTCCAATTAATGATTTTGAGGGACTATAAACCCAGGGACGGCGCCAGGGTAAAATCATAGGGCGAAAAAACATCATGGGGGGAGGGGGGCGACGACCGACGAACGAGAAACAGTCAAAATGAAAACTCCATTTTGGTTAAAAACCTTTATTTTGCGCAAAAACCCCTGTTTTTCCTAAATTTGAAAAATTCTCAGGGGACCGCCCCCTGCCACACCACCTGGCGCCCCTGCTACAAACCTATCTTTTCGCGTTGATTTTGATGAAATGCTCTATAACGACGCTGTATGGAGATAAGAGGGGGGAGGGGGGGGTGGGGGGGGGGGGGGATTGGGCAGTATTATATTAGCACATATGACATAGTATGGAATAATTAAATACATCATTTTATAGGAATACTCGATTTACACGCAATGTGAAATAGTAATTTCGAATATGGTTGAAAGTCTCTGGGAGCAACTGGTTGACTTTTCGGGGGATGGGATGAGGGGGGTGCTGTTAAATCATGGGTAAATTTACCTTCATTCCGTTTGTTTATTTTATTTATTTATTTATTTATAATATCTTTACCCAGGGTAGCCCCGATGCGCTGACCCGATTCTAACACGGGGCCCTGCACATCATGCAATATGTATAATATACAAAAACTTTAAAATACACCCAAATACCAATAGTTGCACATGAGATAATACACAAAATAAAATTACACCCAAAATACAAAATACAATATTTGCACATATGATGATACACAAAATGTAAAATATGCCCCAAAAATATATTAATTGACATAATAAGATAATATACAAAATTTAAAACACAATTCCCAAGGCAATCGTGCACATTATCATGTTTTAGGGAGTCCAAATTGTGGGAAAATATCGGATCCAAAACATGATAATGATTAAATTCGATGATTTACGCACACTATTAAATTGGTCTCAGCTATGAGTTGAAAGATATTGGGCTCGACTTGCGTCTCGCCCAATATTCTGCAACTCATAGCTCGACCAATGCAATTGGGCCTCAATCGAATCCACATTTTAATCAATATTCATTAAAAATTTACAAAAGAGGTAAAACAAAATAGGTTAAATATAATATAGTGGCCTAAGCATATCGCAAAATCAGTATACAATTGTGAATAACATTGTGAAGAATGCCAGCACACTACAAAACGACGTCACAAAAATCATCAACCACACACACACACACACACCACCCACACACACAAATACACGCGTGCGCACGCACACAAACATACACACGTACATACACAATCACACCCACACAAGCGCATACAAACACATACAACACGTAACATACACACTACCTGCACACCCAAACATTCACACCCACACGGCAAAATAGATTTCCAGCAAACATTCCCACAAATATAGGCCCAATCCCACACAACAAAATCAACAAATGATGATCATAAAATCTCAAGTAACAAGGAAAAAAGGTATTATAGTATTAAACAATAAAAGTAAACAAAGCTAAAAAATCAAATAGTTGAATATGTACAGAAAATTACTGATTAAAATATACAGGTTTATAACTTTGTTAAAAGATTGTAACTCACGAATTCCTTACATTAATATCGATATCACCCCCCCCCCCCCCCACCCCCCCTAAAAAAATAACCCCCCCAACCCCCCCCCCCCCCCCCTTTCCTAACTTACATCACTGTACATAAATAGAAGATTAAAACATAATATGTCATGGCCATGAGTTAAAGGGGTAGGTAGAGCTAGCTGTCAAGCAGCTGCTGTCTTGTTATGAACATTGTGATTGTCGCGAACGTAACGAAAGGAACTCGCCGGATAAGGAATGAAAGGCAACCGTCTATAGTTTTCATGAGAACGGGTGAACTTGGAACGTCCGCATATAAAGCCACATGACATCAAAGTTTACCTTTGCTGGTTTTCCAAAAAATTCCACCTTCAATAAATTCCCAAAAAGTAGCGTTTATGTAAAATTATAAACGGCTCAATGGGTAATTAAAAAAAAAACCAAATTTGAAATTCCAAATATGAACCCTTTCCCCCCTAAGAACCACAATGCGCTTGGCAAGGATGGTGAGCGTATTAATTAGCAACAAATATGTGAGTGGCATTCTGGTTTTGGGGTGGAAAACCCTTATTTTGCATTTTTGTTTTCTGGGGGGTTGAACACTAAATGAATTGCCAAAAAACAAAAAATCTCTGACTTACAAACCTTACCACATACACTTTGAGGTAGGGCATGCGGAATCTACCAAGGGCTCAGTGCAGTAGCTTTGAAGGGCCGTGTTAACA
The DNA here is from genome assembly GCA_023653785.1 of Ophioderma brevispina. NCBI lineage: Eukaryota > Metazoa > Echinodermata > Ophiuroidea > Amphilepidida > Ophiodermatidae > Ophioderma > Ophioderma brevispina. The sequence continues at coordinate 10,950 of JAMKCH010035319.1, read as the reverse complement.
CCAGCTGGCTGAGGTTACGCAGGGGTCAAAATCATCTAAAACACAGGGTGGTATTTCCATCAATATAATGTGAATGAGAGCTATTAAACTGCGCCATGGGATTGAGATAGTGAGTACTTGCTCGTGATATTAGCACGTTCACGGGCCCAGGCTTGGCCATTGTTATTGTAATTCCAGATTTATGATCAGTATGAGAAGGACGGTTATATAATTCCTAATCTTAGCAGCATAAAGCTGAAGGATTTGGAATTATTTTATAAAGGGCTGCCTTATGTAAGCCCTCTTTTACCCAAGAAGGACAAAGGCATCATTTACAAGGCATCATTTATCATTCCGTAAACAAGAGAAGCTATGCAACATTTTCCTGTTTCTTCACTTAAGTAATAAATGTTCATAGAAATGGAGTGCCTGCTCCCAGCTTTGCTTTTTTCAGAGCGTATACCCCTGAAGTTTATAAGTTTTTCTTAATTTTTTCCTTGATACAAGTGTATTGGGAGGATAAATAAAACACTTTCGTACATGATAAAGTAGTTAAAAACACCAACACCAAAAGTGATGGTGAAATATAACTATGATGATTATTAGAGGGCATCCTTCTCTTCTTATCCGACGATGTCTTTATATCAGATACTGTGGTGCAAGTGATTCAGGGATTATACATCATAAGTGGTGATGTGGTGTAAAATAATCATTACGACGGTCAGACGTCCATCCAAGCTCATTGAACATAAAATCGGATGGTGTCAAATAATTAGCCCCAAGATACTTCTAGCACATCTTTTATGTAAAACATCAGTTTAGTACTATCATGAGACGAAAATACCTAAAAGAGATTCGAAGCAAGTAATCAAATGGATTGTTTGCAGCGGGCAGTGTCTAGTACAACATTAAATGTTGAATTCAACGGATTCCCTCGACTGATGAGAAGCGTAATCCTTATTCAATACATTGCAAATGTATAAACCCCAAAGATTTGAGTGTGGCGGGCAATTTTTAAATCAATGATGCTCACACGTGCATGGATTTGTCAAAAGCCTGAACACAGTTTAGTACTCAATGACCTTTGCATATATGCCATGGAAGCTTAAAATGACCTCACTTTTGTACACTCATTTGTCGACTTTAGGAGAAATTGCTCCAATTTCAAGTATTAATGACATTCTTGGATATCTTCAAAATACCCTGAGTTAACTAAAATGTGTCTTTTTCTCTTTCAATATCACAAAAATGGAAAAGCAAATTTGGACCAGTTATTTCTCAAACTGTTATTTTTTTAACAGAATAGGATCTAATTGGACATGTTATTTTAATTTTGACTTAAGGTCTATGACACAACGGCACAAAGTTATTGTGACCGGGCCAAACTTATAAAGTGTCAATGGGCCGGTCCTAAGAACAATTATATTCACGTTAGGTCATAAAATGAAGCACAAAATGAGTAAAATTGACTGATCCAGGATATACCTCGCTCAAAAAAGAAGGTGCTGTCACAGAGCGGCCATCGTGCGCCAAAGTCATGAAGCGCAACGGACCGGTCGATACGCCTCGAAACTGTTAAGAGGGGGATGGCCCGATGTAGGATATGAAGTTTTCTCTTGATAGATTTGGCCTTCACCCAAAAACCCCACCTGTAAAGTTTCCGCGCCGATATGTGTGTGTAGCGTTTTCAGGTAGAGCAGAAAACGTGATTCGTAAGCCCCATTGAAGTACTGTGTAAAAGTAAATGGTCGACAAAATTGGGGTACATTTTCGCTCATTACTTCCAAACGAAACATACTTTGGCCTAAGATTCACAGGGTAAACTAGAAAAATAGTATCTGTTATTCTGATAGCAAAATGTGACACTTCCGGTAAAATATGGGCTTATGGGACGAGGCTTATTAGCGATCGGCCATGACCTTTAACAATGGACTACAGCTTTGCTTTCCATCTTTTTAGGTAATTCGTCTCAGGTACTATCAACCTTATAACGGCCATACCAAGATATTCACTAATAGTCAAAATGAGGTAGTACAAGGGCTTTAAACAAGATATAAGGAGTATCAAGTATAAGAATGGGTTAGCTCTATAAGAGCGATTGCAAAACACTTTTTGATAACATTATTTACCTGTTTATGCCAACGAAGTTATCGTCAATCACTACCCCTAAACATTTAAAATTTCTTACACGCTCAATATCACAAACCATCTAAAAACCAATTGAAAATCGTTTAGCCTGACAAAATGTGAAGTTGTGCACTCCGTTACAATCAAAATAATCTTAGTTTTTTCACTATTAGAATAACATAATTTGTTTGAAGCAATCCATATGCTCAAGATCATACTTCATCTTGTTAAATATAATCAGCATCCAAACACTATAGGAAAGGGTGGTATCGTCGCATACATTGAAATTTTGCATGAATAATTACATTGTTTCATACTAGTGATAAAATAAGAAATATAAAAGTGGCCCTAAGACACTGCCTTGAGGCACCACCTGTGTTAACGGGTAATGCACTGGAAATTGTGCCCTTTAAAGAACTCGCTTGGGTTCTATCAGTTAAGTATGAATGGAACCATTTAATTACAATATCTGACGCACCAATGTCACAAAGCTTACTTCACAAAATATTGTGATGACAGGATACAAAAGACTTGCGAGATCAAAAAGCAAACTCACGTCATTTTACGGCATCATGTTAATGGAACCATCATCGACCAATGTTTGTAAGAGCAGTTTGTTGTAGAATGACAAGGACGAAACCAAGATGATATTCATTGATAAGGGTATGAATCAATGAGGAATGAGTACATCTTGCTTATGAACAGCCTTTCGATTTAATTTTCTAAACAAGAAAGGAATGGAAATCGGCCGGTAATTGCTGGTATTACAAGATACGCCACCTTATGAAGAGAAAAACCTTTAGCATCTTCATGACATTAGAAAAACGCCCTATACAAAGATAAATTATGATATAGGTGAAATATGCACAATAGCAGGCCTGGCGAGGAGAGTAAGGATTTTTGCATTCTATATAATCAAGACCGGTTGCTTTGTTAGCCACTAATACTCAAGATTATTGTTAACAAAGTCACAAGAATACATGGTAAGGGTGATTACACGGCACAAAATGAGAATTGGGAGCTATGGGGTAGTATTAATTCTACCCATATACATCACACTTGCCTCCACACTAAATTCATCCCCCTCTTTGAAATAAAAAACATCATTAATATATAAAGCTACACGCCACCATCTCTATTTTATCACGCCGCAATATTATTGTAAACCGGGTAAGTTGCAATTTTCCACTGTCACCAATGGTATGTCACAACGAGTTTTCATTAACGCACAAAACATCAAAAACATTACTGCACATATGCCTAATTCATCAATTTTACTATCAGGCTCGGGTGTTAATTATGCCCATTGAATACCTTTCGAATGAAACTCAGGAACAATACCATTTGAAGCTGGACATAATCAGAAATGGTACTAGAATGTTTATTACCATTAATATCAATATCAATATGGCCAAATCAATATTATTTATTTAATTACAGTGCCAACGCCCTTTTTTCTATGACAAATGTCAGTGTTAAGTTCGATTTTAAAAGTAGTTCCCTCTGGAATAATACCAGCTTTTTGTTGGCAAACATTTCTGGGGAAAGTGATTTTAAATTGTATTTACGTATTTTGAAGAAATCGAGATACGGGCGCTTTATCCTCCAGAATGCTACTGTTTTCCCTATAAGAAAATAAGTTCAAGCCAACTCCTTACCGAAACCTACACGGCTATCGTTTTGTAATTGATATATGTGATAGAGAACGATATATATGAAAATGTATATTACGATTTTGATTTTTTTATTTTCACGGGTGTTTTATGCTCCCTATAGGGACCCTTGGTGAACACATGCGTGTCAAAAATGTGAGTTTAATTTAGCATAGGCCCTATAGCAATGCAGATAAAAAAATGGACACATGACCAAAAATTGCTCACTATCAGGCCCCATGTCACTGGGTAAGATGCATAAAGTAGGCTGAAAATTACAGAGTCCGCAAAAATATCCTTAAGTTGCACAAGGTTTTGCAAAATTTGGCGAGATCTGCCATTCGGCAACTTCAGGTGACTTTGCCCGATTTTTGAAACTTTGCGTTATACTTTACGCAATTTCCCCAGTGACATGGGGCCAGATAGTGTTACAAACTATACCCTTTTGGAATCCTTGTAACCAGACAAACATCATGGTGTGTTTTCAACATTTTAAAATTTTGACCCCTGTATAACTTTTGAAACCCAAGCTGGGGTCCATCAATTTTATGGATTACAATGCCTAAAGTACTTGTGTGCAAAAATTCACACTTTTATCCGGAAGCGCACACGCCCTTTCACTAACAGTACCCTGCTACTAGGAGTTGCAATCACTGATCTTGCAATGCCCAAGTTTACAGTGCAGTGAGCCTTTAAAACGCAAATTTGAGATGTCATCAATGGCATACGCTCCTGGTGCACAAAGTTTCCTCGATTCGCCGTTTCATCATGTAAGAATAGGTCCAGTTTGCTTTCCAATGGATAAGCTTGGATACGTTCTTGGAATTACACACTAAACCATAGTTTTGGATGCACTTGCGAGGGAGGAATGGATTTAATGAAGGATTAATAGACCCTACCTAGAAGAGCCCCTTGGGCAACGGTATGTAGGCCCGGAGGGTGGGGGTCTACACTTTTGTTAGGGTTAGGATGTGCGGCCGGGTTTTTTAAACCAATTACCCCGACCCCCGGGGCATATGACCCCATTATAACTTTTAACAGGGAGATGGTAGAGTGTGTTCCTGCTATTGCTTATGAAGAACATCATTAAACAACTGAAATTCAGTTATTAACGGGGGTAGGTTCTTAAAGTCATAAGAACATATTCCAAAAATTATAAAATTTCAACAAGTTTTCTTCTTATGTCAGTGACACCTAAACATCCCCATATTTTCTCTGGGGCTCTGTATGGAAGTTGTTACCATGGTAACATATGGTACTGACATCAATGTATCAGATCCCTAGCTTACATCTAATTAAAAACACGCTGGATACTTTTGTGCATTTGTGATCTGGGTTAAATGTGGACACCCTATATTAGCTTATATTGCCATGTAGAAACTTTATGGGACGGGGCAATATGGACCATGTGAGGTCGATTACCCCGCTCCATTGCAAATAATGTGGTGGTCCATATTGCCGACACACGGGGTAATATGGACAGTGGTGGCGCCAGGCCTCTGTTGTTCTGGGGGGGGGGGCAAACAGGGCAAAGTGAAATTTTTCGGGGGGAAGTATGAAAATGTTTTTATTTGGAAATTTGAACCAATTTTGGCCCCAAATCGCTGATTTTCCCCCAAATTTGGTGATTTTCGGTCCCAAATCGCCGAATTTTGACAAAAACAAAAATCCCTAATATTTTTCTTTCGGCCGGGGGGGGGGGGGGGGGGGGGGGCAAGAAAAAAATTTGGGGGGCATGCCCCCCCCCCCGTGGCGCCGCCACTGAATATGACCCTTCGCCAAACAAGTTTGAAAGCCTATAATATCTTTTATTTGGTTAGAGATTAATGAATATCTTTTGGTCTGTACCTACCCATGAACCAAAGCTGTCAATTGATAATGAAAAGTCGTTAAAGAATAAAATACAATTCTTGGAAATTACGATCTTGCTTAAGGGGTCCATATTACCCAACTTTACATTATACCAAAAAATGAAGATTTGCTACCCATCCTTATACCTGCTTTGGTGGATGTTTTTGGCGAGCCCCCAGAAGCTGCCCAAGAACCGACCCGAAAAACTAACGTTAAAATTGTATTTTTGAGTCATTTTGGTAGCACTGTTTTTCACACTCGTGGTTTGCATGCATTCTTCATACCTGATTGACCGTTGGAAAAAACACTTGCAACAGAAATGCAACCCTTCATAATATATAATTTGCAGAAAGAGAGAAAAACAAAAGGGACGATCATATGCCAAATTCACTGAAAATTCTCAACCGCACCATCCCCGGACCCCCCTTTTCCACTAGACATCCCTCCCCGGGTATGTATCGGATAGTTTGCTTGTTTGTGCCTGCCCAACTCGATGTATTTCGTCAATTTATCGCGGTGTTCTCTGTATCTTCTTAGATGTTAACATTTTTTACATGTTCTTTATACTCACAAAGATCCCAAATTCCGACAAAGGCAGGGACAGTGGGATAGGTCTCACTATGTAGGCCCATGCATTAAAACCAGATTATCCAGTGCAGAGTCACATTTTCCTGGGATTTCAAACACAATTCAGCCTGGTATTTTTACGACCCGATTCCTGAGAGGTTTTACAGGCTCTCAGAAAAGAAGTGCGAAAGAGGTCTAAACTTGTTCCTTCCTTCTTCATGGAGCCATTATTAGAGACATCGTCAGCTGGCGGCACCAGACTCTTTTTTCGGGGGGGGGAGTGATTAAAAATTGGGGGGGGGGAAGTGAAATTCTGGATGGGGTGGCAAAGTATCAAATAGTGGAGATTTTTAAACCAAATTTGGCCAAAATCGCTGGGGAATTTTGGCCTCAAATCGCCGAGAATTTTGCCCCCAAATCCCTCTTCGGCCATGGGGGAAAAACTAGGGGGCAAGAAAAAATTTAGGGGGAAAAAGCCCCCCCCCCCCATGCCACTGGAACATCGTGGACCACCATGCATCACGAACTCCACTGGTATATTATCAGGCCCTGAGCTTTTCCACTCTTCAGTTGACTGATAGCAGAGGTGAGCTCATCTTGTGAGGAAATGAGAAGGTGTTGCAAGTGACCCGTCCACGCAAGGGGGCTCGACGAAGTTTGGTGAATCTTTTTTAACAGAGCGAGTGTGATCCTAATCAACAGTGATCAAAATCATGACCAAACAACCATTTGGCAGGAGTTGCTCAGCAATTGAGTTGGCAGACCACAGGATCCATTTGATGGTTTGGAAACTCTGACGGTGAGGCGGTTATGGTGACACACAAGGCCTTCCTGCTATAATGAGTGAAGTCATTCCCTGGACCGTCTCCTCCAGCACTCGCGGGTTTCCTATCCAAGCAGTTTGCGAGTTGCCAGATCTGAAGCCTTGGATGTCGCTTACTTCCCGAGTTTCAGAATCAAGAATTCATTGTAAGTGCATTACATTCCTCATCCCAGGATGGGATATAAACTGCGACGACAGCCACTTGGGAAGGTCTTCTTGCTAGAGTTTATACATAGGACCTAGGCTATAGTGCTTGTGTAGGGAATTGGTCCAGGTTGGAGGCGGCGGTAGTATAGTGGAGGAAGGTTGGGCACTTTTGATTACCCAGGTTTCAAACTGGTCCCAGCCTGCCTTCGGAAGTCCGAGTTCCACCTTTTTATGCTTGTTGGTACTGACTAGCAAAGACGCTGAGGGATCGTGATGGTCTATGTTGAGACTTCGGAAAAGATCGAGAACAGTACGGGGAACGGGAAAATGGCATCCAATTTACAAATGCAAGGTCAGGATATGAAGTTGTGTTCCACCTTCCAGAGTAGGAAGAACCGTCTGTTGGTGGGGCGTACAAAAGTCGCACACAAGATTGGAAGCCCAGTCTCTAGGGTGGATCGTCAGTATTGGTGTCCTGTAGCCCAGGAAGCTAATGAATGTTGAAAGTCACAGTGCGTCCCCCGGAAATGCAAGGTGCACCATAATAGGTATAGGAATCTGCTTGAAGCAGGGAGTTAGGTGGCTTGTAGACATTAGACGTGGACATGCTGCCAATATGGGTCGTTGCCCATTCCCAGGGTGGATGGAATCTGCAGGTGAGGATGCAATATGTTTCCATTTAGCTGATTCTAACAAAGGTGCAATCCCATGGGTAGCGCTTTCGGTGTGAGCAGCTAGTATAGCCGCAAATTTCAGAATGGAAAAAACTGTCAGTTGCGTGTGGTATCTTGGAGAATCGCAGTGACTTGTGCGTTTGAGTAGATGCTCAATGATGTTGATGATGATGCCCTATGCATGCCCTGATAAGCATGATAAGTGCAGGGGTTACAGGACTGATCATCAAGGTTGTGTCTTGACGGGGGCCATGTGGAATAACAGGATTTAAAAGACAACAGATGAGTTTTAAAAAGACATTAAAAAGACCAAACAGGGATGTTAGCGTAGCCTCAAGTTGATTATCATTCGCCTGATCAAATTCAGTTTACGGGGCTCACCACGAGGGCGTTGATAATCTTTAAAACATCATGTTGATATTAACAAACAGTCCTTACCCAAGATCGCACTCCCAACCAAAAAGCTGTTGACAAACCCCAAGAACTACCGCCCAATGTTGGGTTTCCTTCAAAACTCCCTTGATAAGGCGGATCTGGCCCGGCTGGGGCCAGTCGTCGAACCCAATCTGCCTGACGAACACAGCAGGATATGCCGCACAAGTAAGTTAATGTCCACTATCTTGTTTAAAATCACAAATGATATTGAGGAGAGCGCTTTGAAAAGCGTCGTAAGGCAGACATCATCTCGGTGCGACCTATACCTGCCAGCATATGGACTACGTGTGGCACAGGGCTTGACACTCAAGCTTCCAAGGACCATCCAGGATCGTAACATTGTACAATACAGATGTAACATGGCTTTCAAACCGTACTTTGTTCTTAAGACAGTGATGGGCAGAGCAGGTCGACTGATCGTTGAGGAACGGAGTCCCATAAGGATCAGATTTTGGCTCCTATGCGTTCAACCTGATATCAGCGAACTTACCCAAAACAACATCTAGACAATATGGATACGCCGACGATCTTGCCCCTTCTTCACTCGGACAGAAGCTGCATGAAGTAGGAAAGTACACTTACTGCAGAATGGGCCCTACTTGCAGCATATCTCAAGACCTGGAGAGTGGAGACTGAAGCTTTGCGAAGCCAAGACCACCGCTAATGCCTTTCATCTTAACACCAAAAAAAAAGGCTCATCGCATTGCTGCAAATAACCTCAATGGAGCGACCTTGCCATACAATCCTACACAAACTATCTGGGAGTGAAGCTTGATCGGCCAGCTTACTTACTGGCAGCAACTCGAGTCCGTATGTGCCAAAGTATCTTCGAAGATAAACCTTCAGTGTACCTTGCTGGATCTTCATGTGGTGCTATTCGCATCCACTCTACGCTTATGTCAACCATACAGCCATAACGTATTGCCGCAACGCTGTTTGCGAATTGCCGCCACGCGTTGCGACCTTTCATTCATCAGCACCGCGATTGCGACATTCGCAACGCGTTGGCGGTGAGATGGCCAATCCAAAATCATGATTTCCTGTGACGTATTTCAAAAAGTAAACTCACAAACGCGTTTGCTAGAAGAGACTTTGTTTGCAACGCGTTTGGCAAACCTCCACAACACCACGCGTGGGGTTTGCGAGCTTCACACCGCTTTGCACAGCTTCACAACGCTTGCGAAAGTCCACAAGCCATAGGGTCATAAGTATGTGCGCACGCGTTGTGAAAACTTCACAACAACGCGTTGCGACATTTCGGCAACGCGTTTCAACATTTCAGCAACGCGTTGTGACATATCGGCGGCAACGCGTTGCGGGTGTCGGCCAATCAAAATCATGAATTTCTCTGTGACGTATTTTCAACATTAATCTCCCAACGCGTTGCGACCTTCACAACGCGTTGCAAACCTCACACCGCGAGTTGCGGCAATACGTTTATGACCCCTTATGGCCTTACAACGCGTTGTAAGAGTTTGTACAACGTGTTGTGAAGCTCGCAACGCGTTTTGAAGCTTGCACGCGTTGGTAAGGCCATAAGGGTCATAACGTATTGCCGGCAACGCGTTGGTGGATCTATTTTTGAAATACGTCACGAAATGCATGATTTTTATTGGCCTACGCCGCACCGCGTTTGCCGAAATGGTCGCAACGCGGTGTGCACTTTCTCACAACGCGTTGCGTCATACTTTATGACCCTTATTGCTTGTGGACCTTCGCAACGCTGTTGTGAACTTCAACGCGTATGGTGAAGCTCGCAACGCGTGTGAAGGCTTGCAACGCGTTGTGAGTTTCCACAACGCGTTTGCTATATACTTTGCAACGCGTTGTGGGTCTATTTTTTGAAATACGTCACAGAAAATTGATCATTTTTAATTGGCCGACACCTGCAACGCTTGTGACATTTTGGCAACGCGTTGCTACTTTCCTCGCAACGCGTTGCGGCAATAAATACTTATGGCCTTTATGGCTTGCCATATACGCACCCACTGCCCTGGCTCTAGTATACCGCCTGCTGAATATGCCGCCAGCATGGTGCAATATCTCGCACCAAAAAAGCTGGACACAGTGCTCAACGATACCATGAGAACCATTACTGGCTGCCTTCATCCCAGTCCTCTGAGTTTCTACAAGTGCTCTCAGGCATTGCACCTGCAATGCCTGCAGTGCTTTGAGAGAACATCACACACGTAAACTGGTTAACAAGGCTCTGTTGGACAACAAGCACTTGCTGGCATAATACTGTCAAAGAATCACACCAGCTTTCCAGAACAAGCCCGCGCTGTCGACACCACCCCTATTACCCAGCTCCACCATCAACATCGTTCCAGACATGGAACACTTCCTGGCTAGATACCCCAAGACCAGACAGACCAATTCCTCACTATCACATCTATGACAGAACCCCCTGGTTAGCAATCTCCCTCAGGAATGGTTCACCTTGAACAGGATTCGCAAAGGACTAATACGGTCAGAATTTCACCAGCACTATGCACCGAATGGAGGCTGCGGACCTCTCCATCCTGCCAATGTGGCTCCCAATCACAGACTGTAGATCACATTCCAATGACGGTGCCCCACCTTTCTGTCCATCGGTGATATATACCTCTCAAAAACCCCCAAACAATCAACAGTGAGGTGGCTCCACCAAATTCAACACATGTAGCTGCTGCTTCATACATAAGAAGAACTTGTC
>JAMKCH010035318.1:0-14716 GCA_023653785.1 Ophioderma brevispina | reverse complement strand
AATGTTTGCGATAACACAAAAAGTAGACAAAATATCGCTCTAATTATGCAAATTAGTCCTAATTATGCATATATATATGCCTAACATCTTTTTCCAACTTCTCATTTGAGAAGGAGTACTAAAAGACCTTTTTTATACTTGACACTAAAAAAGCCTTTTTTATACTTGCATATTATTCAAAACACTGAATTTAAATGGACGCATTTGAAAACAAAAGGTACATACATTTATGCAAATTATGCAAATGTGCACTTCATTTAAATGCTTATCACTTATTGTATCTTCTAAGTGTGTTTATTATTAACTATAAACTGACTTGGGTTAGAACATAATTAGGCCTTTAAACTTTTGTCACACAAAGAAAAGTGTTTTTAAATGACCCGATAACACAAAATACATCCATTTTTATGCAAAATAGGCTCTAATTTTGCAAATCATTAATAAAGAGTCCTTGGTCTCAACATTTTATTTTATATTAAGGGCCCACTTGGATCATAATTTAAACTAACACTTCAAATCTGGTGAAAATTAAACTAGGCATTCTTTTTTTATACGATTTTGTGGTTATAAATTCACCGATAGTCGCAGAAAACAGGAAAAATATCGCAAAATTTATGCAAATTAGGCCATAATTATGCAAATTATTACTTGATGGCAACATTTTATGTAATGATTGAAGTCTCACCTGTACTGTTACTCTAAATAACCCTTCAAATTTGGTGAAAATTGAACAAGGCATTGATTTTTTATGCAATTTTGTGGTTTATAAAATCAAAGGTGCAGCATAGGATACCTCATTATTTTGTTAATAAGGTGAAAAGCCTCATACCAGTCAAATGTCTTGTGAAGTCACGTTGTAAAATAAGCTGAAAATGTAACATTGACCTCATTGGAAAATATGTTATTCAATTAAAACCAAACTCCATTTATGGTTTACAAGCACACCCTCATTTGTTTCTGAAGTCAAGGGTCACCATCAAGGTCAAAGGTCATGTTAAACCTATCATTGACCACAACAAAAGGCAACTCGCAAAATCCACCCCATCAGCTGTTTCTGCCAAACAGCGCCTCAATAAACAAATCCCACTCCCTAAAATGCTTAAATAAACCATTTCCAATTCTTATAAGTGCAACAAAAGATTAACAAACAACCAAGTATTGTCTTAGTATAGTTTCATATGTTTATACACTTAAACAATTTCTTTTACCTTGTATTTGGCTACAAAAAAAGCTTTCCTAATTTCCTTATATTTCCCTATAATACGCTAATTTTGGTATTGGCTCCTATACAAAATTGCAACTTTCACCAACAACTAAACTGTTCATACTATATTCTTGTATTTCAATATATATCTATTTTTTATACTTATTTCAAACACTTTTGTACTAAGCAAGTTGCAATAACACTTCACGAATTCAATCTGTATATTGTGTCTACCGTTTCTTTCTTACATTAAGTATTTCCCAACCACATGAACACCCAAACAAGACTCACTCCGTGGGGCGCCCCTTGTCCTTTTTAAAGGATTTTTTATTATTTTAGCCTTACTTTAACCAGTGCAACAGCAAACCCAGAGACAGAGCAGAGACTGGGAACAGTCTATGTAAGGGTAAGTCCGTAAGGGTAGTTCCGTGATTATGTCAAAAATTCTAATTTGTAAAAACTTAACAATCGTCCAAATAACTTGATTTTTGTTCATTATCAAAGGTAAATACCATGGTGTTTCCTGACAAATATTCCAATTTCACACATAGATTCTGCTAAATATGGACCAAAAGGTAAAAATGCCAAGCTCAGAGTGTACATTCCAAGTAATACTCTCTTGGTTATGAAAAGATTTTTGCAAATTGAAGTTGGCAGTAAATTCTTGGATTTGAACTTTTGGTCTCCAGAATCTGTCTTCACTATAAAGAAATTAGTAATTTCGTCGTTGAGAATTTACAAATCTAAATAGTTCTGCCAACGTACATGCGTCCGCAACAGTGATTGCTGGGGATACTGGAGAAACTTTTATCATAGTTTTTTGATAACGTTAACACAGAATATCTCTAACATTTTCAGGAAATAGATTCCAGGGCATGGAATTGAATCCATCGGTCCCTGGCAAAGACTTATAGGGTCCTATAGCAGGACCAAGTGGGTGAAACGCATTCAAACCGTCCTCCGTGCTGGGCGCTGACATTTTGAATATTGCAGCGGAATAATTTCATTTTTGGGTTCTTGTATACCACATAATGTCATTCGATACAAACATCCGCAAAATACATTTGTTGGAATTTGGGTTCTATTGGGTGGTTAATTTTGTCCTACCCTGGCCACACAACGATGAAATGACACATCAGTGTCTTGATTTAAATAAACCGCCTCAATCGTTTCACCTAAGCGCGCATGGCAGTATGAGAAAAGTTCTGAGCACAATGATCCAGGTACACTATATTACACCTGGCCACCTCTACACATACATTAATTGTATCACTACCGATTAGTGGATAAGCAAAGCGGCACCCACATATGTGGAAGAAGCGGAAGGCGCCATTGCTTTCTATTGTTTTTACTCTAGGTTTTCTTTTGTGGTCGGCAAAACTGCGAGACGGTGAATTTTAAAGATACTGTACGTTTTGCCTCTCTATCTATATAGAACCTCTTTGGTCAGGACGCAGTAGCCAAATTGAATTTTTCAGTTTAATCACTTCCAACTTTTTGAAATTGTCAGTGTCCCGTCATTTTCAAATCTGAGGGCACCATTGAAATTGGTTAAATGTTCCAATTGATAATATTTTGCCAAAACCCTCACCATGTGTTCCTTACATCATAAGGATTCAGGAATGTATAGGTTGCCCTTGGAAAATTTATAGTATGCCCCTCAGAAAGGTATAGTTGCCTTATCTGGGATGGATCGTTCAGGGTTAGTAGCAAAGGTCAATATTGGTCTACAGAGGACCAAAGTGAAAAACAACAAATGAATTTCGATGAAAATGGGCTCAATTGACGTTTTTACCAATCCAATTCATGGCGTTGACAAGTCACCTTTTGTTACTAAAACACGAATTTCTCAGTGTAATGTTCGCGAAATGTGCACTTTCTATTTTTAATTTTTTTAAAATTTCGCTAACTTAAGTTTGATTACTCTTAGCGAATATCTTCAGAGAAGGAAGTAATAATCACACCTTTTTTAACATTTTTCTCAATTTTCCGAAAATCTCTATTTTTCAAAAAATATATAAAACAGTTCATAGACAAATTTGTCTTGTTTATATAAAATACATAAACCTCATAGTAGTTTCAAATTGTTTTTTGTTACCTCAGCTGATATTTTTTTGGGAATCTTTTTTTTAGTAATTTTTCTCAAAACATAACAAGATTTACACTATCTGATGGCCAAAATCGATCCATCTTCCAATTTACTTTCTAGTATGTATATACTTTTTATATACTATGGTCATTTTCAAGTTTACAAGCCACAGATACCGGAACTCAGGGTTAACACTGTACTTAAGATTGGAATGCCTGTCCAGATTTTGAGACATTTTTATCTATTTTTGAAGCTCTCTTCCCGAGCTCCCTTGAACTCTTAGGACTTCGGCTGAAATCGGCAACCACTAACCATATATTGACCTATTGTTATAACTCTTTGCAAGTAAGGCTCGTGCATAAGTAATATCTTAACTTACACTAAAACCAGTGGCGGCACCAGACCTCTTTTTCTGGGGGCAAAGGGGGGGCAAAGTGAAATTATTTGGGGGCAAAAGTAAATCTGGGGGGCAAATGAAAATTTGGAAATTTTTCACCAATTTTGGCCCAAAATCAGTGATTTTGGCCCCAAATCACTGAATTTTGCCCGAAATCCGTCATTTTTCTTTCGACCAGGGTGCAACTGGGGGGCAAGAAAAATTTGGGGGGGGCAATTGCCCCCCCCATGCCCCCCCCCCCTGGCCCGCCACTGACTAAAACTCTTTTCACAACGAACCGAATGTATTACATTGCGGCTTTAATATTTTTGGGTATATCACCTAATATACTGCAAATGACTAAACTAATCAATTAAAAGTTAACCAAAATCAAACGTGTGGATTATGTAAGATTTAAGGGGGCAAGTTTCGAGGGGGTAAGATTTGAATTGTTAGAAATTTGTTTAAAAGCTGTACGATTAATGGGGCCTACTCTTAAGGGTTTAAAATTATTAGTTTGACCAGGTACGTGATTCTAATATTTTATTACCATAGGCGCCCCCCACCTCACCGTTCAGGTCCATCCTGGATAAAATGTGACCAATTTGCTCCAAATTGGTTTTAATTTTATTTCATTTGGTCACACTAGATAATAAATTGTACATATAGGACCAGCCTGCTCCATGACCATATGCTCCAGGAGCATAAATAGGTCCATGAGCAGCTGTGGTCTCTGGAGCATAGTTTCGGGCCAAAATCTCTTAGACATCGTTCGCTTTATCCTTAAAGCAATATCGCACATTTTGTGAAGAGCGCCTCAATTTTTCCAAAGTTGATATTTGCAATTTACGTTGGTAATTGTCTAGGAAACTATACTGCGAACGAGAATGCTAAGAATGCATATTTATCATAAAATAAGCGATTTTGTAATTAGAATGGGATCCCAGATTGGACTTAACGGCAGATCTGGAAAGCTACGTTTATGTCCGTCCATGAATAAATAGTGCCACCTCGAGAAATAACCTCTAACTTGACTTGTCTGAAACAATAAACAACTAATGGATGAGCGCAGCGACGTAAATGGCGCTATTCCCCAATGACGTAAAATTCCCACTATTGCACATTGGGTCCGTTTTCCAGCAGCTACAAAATTCCTTCTTTGTGACACACAACATTTTCGCTAGCTACCATTCACAGTATAGTTACGTACTCTCTCAGTTACCAATTAAACCGTGTAAAAATCTCATTATTTGAAAAATTGGGGGCGCGCTTCAAAAAAATTGTGCTATCAGGCGGTGCGGCCAAGCTCATCATCGCGCAAAACTCCCGAACGAGTCATTGGACGAGCCTGAACGGGGTCACTGTGCCGTTATAATAGATCAGTGAATTGGCGAGTTGGAGTGATTCCGTACGGAGTCGCTGCGACCAATCGAAATTGCCTTGCTTTAGTCGTGGTGCATAATTGTGCTACAAACTATCATCAAATCGTTTTAAGACCGGACATGAGAGGATTGCTACATGAGGTCAACGAATCATTCCACGGTGGGTGGCAATAGGCACTAACATGTACCGGGCCTGGCACATGGTCCGCACTATAAATTCGGTGACCTGCGATTGAACATGAGGTCAAACAGCCTCGTTCAAAATGATCCCCTTTGTACCGTTATCATACAAAAAAAATACGCACACTGGAGTTATTCTTCAACGCCAACGGATTTTGACCGGAAAAAGATGATATAAAACATATTTTCGACTTATATATTTGTCAAGTTTTCGTGATTACGTGCTAAACTCTGGGAAACGGCAAAAACGACGCTATTGCCTTAAGTGTTATATTGAAGTATTACAAAGAACGACTTTCTGCCGGTTCCGGATTGCGTTGGGCGTGTGTCATAAAACGTACAAAGACACAGGGTTGTGCCACTTGATTGAGTAGAGAACGATACTTGATTTTCAGTCAAGTGTTTCTTAACAAGTAGCGTTTCAGTTTCACAATTTATTTTTTTCAAATTTTATGCGCGAAACAAGCCACTGCGTGATTTCGCTATAGGATACGGCAGGCGGGTCGGGGTGTTGACACTGTGTACAAATGCCCATAGACAATTCGATATCGCTGGTGATAGCGCCACCACTTTCGATAGGCTACATAATTAATTATGCTTAAACGTATTCATGACGTAAAACGGGGGAGAACATGGTGGAAACGATAGTCTTTGTCAAAGAGCCTCGCATTTTTAGCACACCGCGAGCGCGCCGCAGGCCGCGTGTCGAACGCCGAGCGTGCGGCGAGCGGGCGCGAGGCGTCTTGGGCGCAAATTGGGTTATTTCCCAGGTCAAGATAAGATGTCAATCAGTATCGTCATCGTAAGCACCGCCCAATTTCATCTCGAGAAAGTTTTCAGATACTTGCCAATATTGATGACGTCGCCGTCAAAATTACCATATCGATTTTTACACGGCCTAATTAGCATATTACGATTCAAAGCAAAATCGACGAAGTTCTTGAAGCGGGTGCGAGTGAGTCTGTACGGTATGTGAGATGATGGCAATGGGGCTAGTTGGTAGCCCAGTCTGCAGAAATAAAAGTCCCAGTACGGCTAGTTAAAAGTTATTCCCAACCTCCCATGCACAAACAAAAGATATATGAATATGGACTAGCTAGGGATATGTCAGTCATTTTATCAATTATTTGTACTGCAGTGACAGTCAAAATTGCCACTACTCACAGACCTGACAAGTGATTTTGAACATTAAATGGAAATGAAGAATCCTGACCCGCGTATCAACACGCCACGCAACATGGGACGTGTGGCGAAACATCCCAACAAATTCAAGCCAGAAATGGAAGTCTCCAGTTCCAAATTCACGCCGAGAATTTAGGGGACACGCACACGGGCACGCACCTCCTAGTCTTAGTCTAGGGAACTTACCAGTCTTGACATGAAGGCACCTATTATTACACTTTCGGCCGAACCATGGTTGAACGATCGATTGCAATGAAACTACGTGTAAAATACGAATCCGTTCACTACAATGACGTAAAATCACATTATAGTAGCGATCACATCAGTACACGTAGCGTAGCTCAAATACCCTCAGGGTTTAGTCATATTCAGCAAAGTACCGTACGTGTAGCGAGCTCGAAATAATCCTACACCATGTACACCGGGATCCTACAGTCTACACAGTGGCACTGACAAATGATGCTGTAACTTCGCACCATGATTTTACGGGGGAACGTGCCGTTTTTCACAGCAGCAAAAGTGTTCGCCATTTTACAGTCCCAAAGCTAGCTGTTAGCTGCATCAGGGATCCGGGCTGGTATTCGCCCGTTATTCGCCACGGTATTCGCTTTGTTTTGAATCGGTACTAAACCAATACTTGAATGTTATTGATCATTCAATAACTCGTATTCATTGACCAATCAACGATCGCTATAGTTTCGGAAGAAATATCCCGAAAACAATGAGTACATAAACAGGAAATATTTGCGAAAGGCTTTGATTACAACTGAACTTTGAGCGGTCAAGGGGGCGGACTCACCAAATTGAATAAATAATCAAAGCCTTGATAAAAGGCTATGGAACTTATAAGAGGTTTATATTTACGTCATTGGGGAATGACGTAGCGTTATTCGCCACGCACGGCTGGCGAACTATAGATCTACAGATTTCCTGTCAGAATCAGTGTGTCATTACGCATCCATTCCTCTTGATCGAGTTTCCACCATGGGTGGGGGGAAGTGTCCTATCCGCACGAGATGAATCTTGAAAAGAAAGCCAAAAATGTTTAATATCGCCGGTTGAAAAAATACCTAATACTACCATTTAACTGAGGGTGTAAATTCATATTGTAGCCTATTTCGTACTTTGCAAACGAATCAATCCCCAACCCCACCCTAAAGTTTTGATGGTCCTTCTCTAAATAGAATTGAAAAAAATAATTTTCAACGGTTAAAAAAACGTGTAGCTTTGGCTTTTTAAGATGAATGTTATTGCTTCCTATCCGATTTATGTAGGATTCCGCTACACCAGCCCTGAATACAGCTCTGAATACAGTTCAAGGTCATGATTGTTGTTCCCTGGTTCGTCTGTAGACGCTTTCGTTTACACACCGCTGAAAGCTTCTGCAAGCTGCAAGCTCAGCGATTTTGTCTCGTAAACGAAGATTAACTAATACAATTCATCGATGACGGAAGTATACTAAGAAACTAAGTATTGGGGAAGGGGGGGGAGGGGGGGTTCTGTCAGTGTGTTCTAGGTCTAGGAGTTTAACGAATTTAGTTTTCGGCCAACAGGCACACCTAGCCTACGCATTCGGCAGAGCAGATTCCTCACTTATTGCCATTGACGTACCGAATAAACCTCATAGCCCAAACACCATTCACATTTTGCAATTATTCTACCTACCACACATTACCACACCTCAGCCAGTGATCAAATGCTCACCTCGGAAACCGCCACGAGCACAAACACTTTTTACTTTATGATCATCCAACATTCATTTTAGATATTTTTAGTGAAATGCTTCCGGCAAAGATAATTGTTTTCACGTAAACAATGAGGGGTCAATGTGACTTAGGTCTTATTGGTGAAGCCAATTCGTGGCACAAGTTTTGTTTGGTGGATTTGCTCATAAAATTGACCGTCATTGCAGATTGCTAGGTGAAAAACCTGAAAATGTCGCTGAGTCACCTGTTTTATAGGACTTTGTCATAAATTGCTAAAAAGTGCTTTTAGGTGGGTGGAAAGAGCAAATATGTTTTTTATAACTTAGACATGGGGGAATAGTCACAGGGAACCTTAACGTCGTTTTTTGACATTGGTGGTTAGTTTTCGCTGAGCATACCCCGTTTTGTCTTCATTCATCTTTTTTAACATTTGGAACCTTATCGTATCCACTTTACGTTAGCTGATATACGCTAAGGTCCAAATGTTTCAAAATAATGAAAGACAAAAGGTTTATGCTCAGCAAACTACATTGGTGGTCGGCACGACGTAAGGCCAAAAGGCATTGAAAAGCCGTACAATCACGCACTGTATAAAGTGTATAGACCCATGACTTGTCGACGCAGTGCGCTTCGGAAGCATTACACAAAGAAATAACCTAATGGCGCAGATTTATCATGCCCATACTTGTACTTGTTATTATCTCCTGCAAGTTCTGTTTCTCGATGATGTCTGGTTTTCAGATTATTAGAGATTTGTCGGGATTCGTGCTACACGATTTGACTTATGTAATGTCGTTTTATAACTAGAAATGAGTGGGATTCTAAAAACGTGAAAAATGCAAAAAGATGATAATGACTCTCTGACTGCCGCGAATTTCAGTAGACTCCGTTGTACTAATTTGGGAATATGAAAACACAATTTTTAGCCTAAATCATTCACAAAAGCATGTTTTCACCTGGGTCACAACTTTTTTGGATTATCCGCCACCACGCAATCCCTCAATGGGCATACCTAACTTTAGAAATTTGGAATTATGCGAATTAAATGAAGTGACCCACGAATTCCCGCACTAATTAATGACGTCACTGTACCGCACATGTGACCGTTCGGTGAACCTAAGTTGCTTATGACTCGCATGCCAAGAAATTTTTTATGAAAATGAAATCCACAAGGTCATGTTGTACCATCCGCATAATTTAGTAGTTCGATTAACAACATTTCCATCCATGATCCTCTTACTGATCCTCGCCACACAAACGAAAACGGCCACTCCGTTGCATTTTTTGGTGAAAATTCTATGCTTTTCCCCATAGATTGATGAATTTTTGACATCTTAAAAACTGATACGGAGATCTCTTCTAATTAAATTCCTCGAATTAGGTACGAAATGAACACTAATTAGTCGGTAAATACAGCACATGTACAACGTGATAGCAGTCATTGCATTTTTTGGCTCGGTTTTTTGTTTTAAGGTCATCCGATGCAATTTCACCTGTGTTTTTCCGAGGAAAAATTTCAGAATGTATTTTCCCCGTCGAACCGCCCACGTGACCATCATTGCGCAGTAGCAATGTTAATGATTTATAAATCCTGGTTGAAATAATTATAATATTTTCATATAGTGGTTTACAAGAAATAAAAATCTACTCAAGTTTATCCCTAATTATTTGTTATGAGTGTTTCACGGTATACCTTGTTTGGCATTACTTTGAAAGCGTAATATATTTGGATGTGACATGCCCTAAATCCCCCTCTCGAGTTCCCCATAACCTACATTCAGGAATCGGGTACCGCCTACCTGGGTGGCCCCTGGGATCGTTGCCAGCTTGCGGCGTCACCCTGAAAAAACTTTTGGAACAAGGCCAAGTGGCTAATTGGACTTGGGGACAACACGCTACAATACGAATATTATTCCTAACTTACCTCATCGTTAAGGTTTTGATTACAGCTCCATACCGCAGTGTCACCTCCTTTATGAATGCATCCCTTACTGCCAAGAAGAAATCGGCGATTTTTACTTCGACTTGTCATTTTCTCCATGGTTGCAAAAACAAAAAATGGTGGCCAACCATGTGGTCTTACTGTATCACGACAAGCATGTGTTCATACATGTGACGTTCAGTGACGTGTTTGTAAAATTCGCATTCAACCGCATAGACGTGACTGAGTGTTTAATGAGCTTCGCCTTCTGGCAGAGGGTTTCGTTTCTGATCCGTGACCTCCATCGCCAACCCAAATAACAGCACGCCCTAGATCAAATAACTCCTGAAGGACTATGGTTTCCAGAGTTTCATGCCATTGGTAATGTTATTTCGGAATTCCCGCCTATTTTTTTCAGGCGTCACGCACTGCTCAGGGGGCATTGTTAATTAAACGTATATTTCACAAAGTCACCATTTCACAACATTACCACAACTAATCTACTACCATCACTGTACGCACATTCTATACTACTACTGCCCTGGTACCTAGTGATGAGTGCAGGTAACAACCCCGGGATTATCCCCTACTCTTTTCGACAAGGTCTGCAATTTTTACGTGCTCAGGGATGACTTGTCTGAAACACGGGACCACCATTTACATTACTCTCCGAACCATGAGGAGCCGGGCACCCACTGCAGATAACATGCCATTCTACGCAAGGGTGGGAGCGAGGAGAATTCCATGATCACACTTATGCAATCATGTAATTCCGACTTTATAGGAACTATTTTGAGTATGACCAAGAAGACCGGACTCTCGGCGGGGATCGAACATGGGACCGCTCGATCGTTCTTATACCATGCCGACGGTCAGCGGCCTTAGACCGCTCGGCACCTCGCCCTCAACATGGGACGAGGTTGTAATGGGCAATTAGTGCATGTTTTTCAACATGCAAACTAATTTAAAACGAAAGATAATGGGAAAAAATGAAAAGTAGAAGTCTACTCTCACCCTTGCAATGCAGTTTTGAAATTGTGACTTTTATAGGAATTTTCAGTAGACATATTTGACCCATTGGTACAATATGCTGATCGCTCCACACGTGTGTGCGTATTCGGATACAACCTTCAGTAATTACGTAAAAAGATTCTCATCACTTTTATCTCTAGTCATAATTATCGTAAGCCATGTAAGTCTGTTGGAAACCAAGTAGCTTGGCAGCTGGGTCGGTTGGCGAAATAGGAAAGGTTTTGCATCCTCATATTGTGTCTGTACGCATCTACCAAAATACGTAGGACGCGTGGATTTCTAATTTGAGGGCAATAAACTTAGGCTACTTGATTTTTAATTACGTAATTTCTTGGCCTGCACCCCCTGCCATGATATTTATTTTTTTCAAAGGTGTCATTTTAAGTGGCCGGTGATCGCCTGGCAGCGGGCAAATAGTGCAATGTTAGGATCAAAAATTCCACCCTTTACCGTTAATTTAGTCATGCAGCCCTCAATGGATTTTGTTCCTTGACATTCGTCTACATTTTGAAGATATATTTCACGTAAAAAGGTATTTTGTAACTTAAGATTTAGCGTTGTTTGCCGGTGAATCGCTGACGCTACCGGGCATCTAAAAAATAGAATTCACTCAAGCATTCAGTACGCCATGCCGCATATAAATTACCAGGAAACCAACGGAGCGGTTTTGTTTGTGATGAGGGCTGGCGAGCCGAGGGTGAGCAATGATCCAATCGGGATTGGCAAAGTTTAGTTTAAATTTTACTCACTAATTCGGATCCCTACGCGGCATTGACTAATCTAAATTTTAATTCCACAGCACCAGTATACAAATATATGTCTCTATCTGTTTTCTGGTTAAAGAAAGTTTTGCCATGTACAACCGAATGGCAATAGAATTTCCCGTCGACTGAACCGTCTCGCATAGTCATGCTAGAAGGGACCTCACCTCGTTCGCCCTGTGTCCCCCTGTGACTAGCCAACCTTTGCGCTCGGTGGCGAGGTCAGAGGGAAAACGAGAGTCCTTTTAGATGGACTACATGGAACCAGCGTAGTTAGCCGTGACAGCAGGTTTGTTGATCCGCACTGGAAGAATTTTAGGGCTTTGAGAAGCAAATTTTTCGTTGGATTTTGACATGAAAGAGGTAAAAAATCTGTGATTAGATTGAATATTCGAACTCGGGGGATCGTCTAGGTCTTATAGAATTCCGTTTCGGGCCAAATGCTTCAAATACTACTCCCGTGGAATGGGGGATAAACTGCCGATAAAAAAAACTTCGAAGCCTATTTCATTTGTACTGTAAGTGAAATACTAAAGAATTTTGAATACACTTTTTCCCAGACCTGCCGCGGCGCGCTCGAGGTCTGGTTCTGAAGGGACTAGGCCTAGCCCGAGGATCCACGGTTCTGTAACGCTAGGGAATTTGTGAGAAAATTCTTAAATTTTAGAAAGTAAAATGTATTGAAAATTTAATTTAAAAATGCTATTCACTTCAGCAGTGATGGTGAGTGGTTCTCTTAAGAAGTAAGGTGGCTTGTCAAGGGCAGTGTGAAACTGAGTTTACGAGTATCTATTGGGTTTGTAACTTTGAAAATATGTGAATTGTATTTAAAAGTAAGTTCTAGCAAAGAAAATTGGGCCGAACGCCGATTATGGACATTTCCATTAATGTAAAACTTTCGCCATTTTGAGAAAAAATACTAAAAAACACATGATTCGCCCCAAAATTTCAGACAGAAACAAAAAACAATTGAATTTCATGATTTTATGTTATTTGTAGAAACAAGACAAATTGTCTAGGGACGGTTTTTCTTTTAAAATGGAGCTTACTTTCGAATATAAGGAAAATGTCAAAAAGTGTGATTTTTACCTTTCTTTCCAATTTGAGTATATATTGGGAATATCTTTAAGTAGAAATCGAAAAATGAAAAATTTATAAACCGTCCCTAGAGAAGACCGATTGCTATCGGAGGAAATTAAACCTTACATATATTACTTAGGTATTTTTGGAGTTATCTTGTCTGAAAATTTCAATTTTGCGAAATTGAACATTGAGAAAATCTGTGTTTTAGTAAAAAAAGTGACTTTTCACGCCATTTCAGCGGTCTCTTTCTCAAATACTTTACCTTTTAACTTCAAATTGAGTTTTGTGTCAGTGAGAAATACATCTTTATGCACTATTGAATCCCAACCTCTTTTTGTGTCTTCACTTCAGAAATCAGAAGAAATTGAAATTTCATCTGGTCAAATTAGCGCTTTATTTTTACATTTATCAGATATTATTTTTCGTTTTTCCAAGATGCGTTCGCGCAAAAGTACATTAAAAAACACTCGCACGCTTCATTGCGCAGCAAAAAATCACCACGCAGACCGTTGCTGCCCGTGCGCCTGACGGTGCGTAATGCGCTTAAATTCCCGACGTTAAGACTATGTGGTTTTTGTGACTTCAAATGGTCAAAATAGCTGTTTAAAATCGTCAAAAATACGACTCAGGATTGTCTGCATGGATAACCTTTGTTGGTTAACGATAGAACACAGGTTGATGTTTAAAATCTGCAAAATCAAAACACGTGTAAAACAAAAGCACTGGGGTTGACAACTGTCCTCAAAAAATAAGTCCTCAATTCAAAGGAACTGTTTTTGGCCGTACGTATCTTCTTAATGTTGTTCCAACATATATAAAAGTAATACTATTTGGAGACGGAAATGACTCAAGGAATCCAAATATGATAATATTTTCCCCCCCAAAATACGTATTTTTATTTGAGAAAATCATCAAAAAAAATGGTGATTTTCACTCATTTCTTTTGTTCCCTATAAAAATATGAAATGTTATAAAAATGTTGCCTTGTTCGTTTTTGTTTTTTTCCAGGTTAAAGCGGCACTGGAACATTTTAAAAATTTCCCCTTTTTTCAATTCTGCACTATTTATCAAATTATTGCCAAACAAGGCCAAAATCCATGTGTTTAATTTGGAACAACGCCAAGAGTGTCAAAAGTGACATAATCACGATTTTTAACCAAAAATGCAAAACTAAAAAATACCGACCCTAGATTTTGATATGCTCTACACGAGCATTATCATTTCTTAACCTGTTGCTGATCTGGATTTTGAGTAACTGGACCGAAAATCACAATTTATCGCCGAAAGTGAACACTTAGAAAATCGCCATTTTGTCCATATTGTCCGTTTTCGCATACAAAAGTATAGCCTTATTCCAACACAAACGTTTCATGCTCTATTCTTCCTCTGCTTTCTGCACAGCAGGTCAAATTCTTCATCTGGATACTTATGATCAAAATTCAACAATTTATGAGCTCAAATTGTGAATAAAAATCCCATTCTGTTTGCAAAAGCATCTCACGTGGGCACCATTTTACAATTGCAATACCAGTTACCTTGGGTGTGCGTCATATCGAATCGATGCATCAAGGCGTTCTGATGCACTCATTACATCGCTCGCGCCAATGGCACAGACGCGTCCTGCTGTAGTACGCGAAATTACCCGCCTTTTGCAAGTTTGCCCTGTGATTGTTTTTGGTCAAAATTGAGTAACACGTAAAAGTAAAATGAACAAAATATGAGGAAAAAATAAATATATATATAGATTCCTGTTAAAATATATGGAAAACAACATGTTATGCGTTAACATGAAAAATAAAA
>JAMKCH010035317.1:0-14794 GCA_023653785.1 Ophioderma brevispina | reverse complement strand
GATTTAGCATAGTTTCTGGATGAGGCTGGAATAAAAACTTATAAATCTTAGAGGTGCAAGGACAGATTTCGCAATCCAGTGCCCCTAAACAATTTTGAAGTCCTTATTTTGGGCACTGATATCAAGCTTTCAATAAAAATATTCCCATCTCAAACGATTTTGCTGAGAAATACCAAACATGGTTAAATTGAGCAAATGTTGAAATTCAGCTGTTTTATATTGACGAA
This sequence comes from Ophioderma brevispina, assembly GCA_023653785.1. Lineage (NCBI taxonomy): Eukaryota > Metazoa > Echinodermata > Ophiuroidea > Amphilepidida > Ophiodermatidae > Ophioderma > Ophioderma brevispina. The sequence goes on along the minus strand of JAMKCH010035317.1, from coordinate 14,567 downwards.
GTAAATCAAATATTGGCAAATCACCTTTTGTTTCATCTTCTGTAGTCCAATAGAAGGTAGAAATTATTGTCTACTCAATAGGAATCACTACATATAAACTACATGGATGTCTTGAAATTTCTCGTTGCACCTATAGAATTGAATGTCAAAGTGTCGTGCGTAAAAGCTCACTTGTTAGAGGGGCAAAATTCCTGGTTTTGAGCAGATTTCTCAGTTGGAAATTAATGGTTTTCCTGGTTTGAGGTGAAAATTCCTTGTGAGCAGGCAAACATTGCTGTTCTTGCAAGCTTTTCCCATTCAGAGCTCTCTGGGATAGCAACCTGCCCTCATAACCTGTTACGCTCTCAATATGAGTGACAATATGCTAATCCAACCACCAAGGACACAGTGCAGCGGTTGTATGTACATACATTGACATGAACGGACATGTGGAACTTTGGGTATTCATACTCATACACAAAATCGGGGTGTATTTCTAAATACATGGTGAATGAAAGCTACTGAAACTGTGCCAAGGAATTTAGATTTTACTAGCTCATAGTGACTGCATATTTGATAACAGGAGGAAAATTAACGCTGAAAAATTCAAATTTTGAGGAATGTGGCGAAGTTGATATGTGGTATTAGTAATGCCCAAGTAGATCCGTGTCATTTGATGGAGGTAGGTCAATTGTCTGTCATAATGATATTGCTGCTTCCGTCGCATGCATTTTCACATTGGCATGCATTTTTGTTCTCATTGGGCATATCCATTTTTGTTCCATTCGGTCGGCATGCATTTTGCATTATGCAATGAATTTTTTCCATTGGGCCATGCATTTTTGTTCCATTCAGCATTCATTTTTGTTCCATTCAGCAGTTCATTTTCAATTTGGCATACATTTTTGTTCCATTGGGCAGGCATTTTTGTTCCAAGGGGCATGCATTTTTGTTCCATTGTGCATGCATTTTTGTTCCATGGCATGCATTTTTGTTCCATTCAGCATGCATTTTTGTTCCATTCAGCATGCATTTTTGTTCCATTGGCATGCATTTTTGTTCCATTGGGCATGCATTTTGTTGCAAATTTGTGAGTCTCGGAACTTGAGCATTCGTAGACTGGTCTGTGCATGACCAACAATGGGGGTACGATCTTGTTCTGTTGCTGCGGCAATATGTTGCAGCAGGTTTACGTGAACTCCTGCCATGGTTGTTTTTGCGACACATTTTTAATGTAAGGGATAGTGCCTGGAGTAGGAAAATGTAAATTAAGTTAATTATTCTAGGCATAGCCTGGCCTGCCTAGGTCTTGGATAGACTAAGGTCAAATTTGCGAGCCTTGTCAAAGTACAAGCAAGGTAATAAGATAAGTATGAGCTTAATGACAAGTATCTACTTGGATGTTATATAAACAAATGTTTTTCATTTATGCAATGGAAAGAATATTTCAGTTATTTGAAAGTGAATGTCCATTCAACAAAGCCTTGTGAATGGACTCATTTCCTCTTTTCACTCATGGAAATTTACCCATTGCACTCATAAACAATACAATAGATGTTAAACGGAATAATGGCATATCACCATGTCTTGGTGATAACCAGAGGGTTTGTTTTGAAACACAATCCCTAATGCATTGCAATGTGGCCATACTGTACTGTTAAACACATGTACAGTTACTTAGGGATAAAGTGTCAAAGGTTAAGAACCAAAAGACATTCATGATCAATTTGCTAATATCCATAAGTACTACTCATATTATATTTATTTTTCCATTCTCAATACGTATCATAAAAAAACACAAACAGATACATACAATGACATGGAGAAGGTGGACGCGAAGGCCAATTAATAAGGCCAGAAGATGAACACCCCCTTATCAAATATGCACATAAGACACTAAGAATATTATATGAAAAACAAAATACATACTTCATAACACATACACTTAACACACAAGACGAGCACTTGCCCCCAAAATTATTTATTTTATAATTTGGATAAAATTGATTGAGCATATAATTTGAAAGCTGGCTGTTTTTGAGCGTTTTTTTAATGGCCAAAGTCAGAGAATTCCAAAGGGTTGGTCCCGTTTCTAATAGTTGAGCAGAAAAACCCTTTTAAGTGTGGGGTACTATATCATGAGCAGTCTTGTGTGGTAATTGTGTAATTCAATGTGTTTAATAAAGTACTTGCTGAAGTTCTCAGGAAGTTGCATTGTGTAATGTTGTACATAAATACTCCTAGTTCAATTTATAAGTATCAAACACATTAAGTACATTAAAATGAAGGAAAGAAATAGTGCCCGGAAAAAAGAGGGGAGTGACACCTATAGTGACATTGATATGGTTCGAGAGCCCAATTTGAAGTTAAATATCTTATCTAGATAAGACATACATGTGTTAACCCATATCAAATACCCATAATTATATATTGCAAAACAGTGTACAGTACAATGTATAAAGTATACGAATAGGGTAAAAAAATGTTTTAATTTATTTATAACGCCACATTCTGAAAATAATTTTTGATTATAGCATGAATATGTACTTCCATATTAGATTTTCCATCAATAATAACTCCAAGAAATTGAGTAGTGTTTACCCTATCAAGAGAAAACATCATCTGGTAGGATGATGTTAAGATCTAGTATGATTGATTTCACAGTCATTATCATGGACATAATGAGCATATGGTTACTTTGATGAAGTTATTTTGAAGTTTGGTGTGGAGTACCGTAACAAATAGTTTGTTTTACTAGCATTGATAGATAGTTGTTGCTTTGACCAATTGCTTACCTCCTGAAGTTCGTTATTGATTAGATCCATTAGTATCCACTGTCACGATGAGAATAGAGTGGAGAATAGAGAATAGTGGTGTCATGGCAAACAAAATAAATTCAATACGCATAAGAGTACTAACTAGTATCGTGTCATTAAAGAATGAAAGAAGCGGTCCTAGGATTGATCCTGAGTTAATCCACATATGATAGTCTTATAGTCGGAATCTTTGTCTTGGTATCGACATATTGGTTTTCTGTTTCTAAAGTAGCTCTTAAACCACTTAAGCACAACTCCCGTGAATCCATAATGTGATAATTTATATAGTACTATATCATGGTCGATGTCTCAAAGGGCCTTTGACAAGCCTAAAAATACACCAATTGTACATTCATCTCCTTCAAATGCATTACTTCTTTGTCAACTAACAAAAATCTATTATTGCATGGAAGTGGAGTGATTGTCGGAATCCAAATTGTTTTTATTCAATATTTTATTGGGTTATCAATGAAATCATACATCGTTAAAGACCAAATCTTTCAAGAATTTTTGAAAGCATGTTATTAAAACGGAACTGGACGATAATTTGAGGAATTCTGCAGCATCTCTTTTTATAAATGGACTACTTGCAAATCTTAGATTTTCAGGAATATGCCTGTGAAATAGAAAGGTAAAGATCATTACTCACCGGCTGTGCTAGTTCGCATGCTACCATTTTTATAAGAAAGTTTCCAAGTAAAACATCGTGACCAGGAGACTTGTTTTGATCGAATTTGTTATATTTCAATTAATTTCAGGTGGTGTTCAGAAATATACTCTTACGGATGGGATTTCTAAGATAATCAGAATCAGTTTTACCTGTGTGTTGATATTAGATGCAAGTTTTGGTCCAACATTAACAAAAAAGCATTAAAAGTATTTGCTATATCATTAGGATCAGTAAATATAACTATTCATTTTTGCTTTGATTTACTTTGTGAGAAGTTTCTTTCCACGACCTATAAATCATTAATTGTTTGTCCAGTTTTTTTCCTATTGCTTCGTTGGGATTGAAATTTCTTATGAAAATACTCACGCTTGGACTTGCGAATCAGAGTGTGGAGTTTATTTCGGTAGTTTTAAATTTTGGGATCGTATGTCATTTGGATGCTGAAAATATCCTTGTATAATTATTTTGAGTAGTATGCTTTTACAAAAGCCTTTGGTTTATCCACCGTGAATGTGGAGTATATGTTGTTAAAAGTACACCTTTTTATGGTATACATTCATCGTAACAATCGGTTAATTTTTGTACAAAGCAGTCATAAGCACTATTGGCATCATTATTAATCAAACACTTGCCAATTAATATGAGAAAACGTCGTTATAGTTTGTAATATTTTCAGTACTGTAAGTTCTTTTATATACGCTTCTTGTTGACACAGTTCGTACTTTATTTTAGAATATCTAATTAAACTTGTTGGTAGATGATCGCTTATGTCTAGCAACAAAATAGCAGAATCAATCGAGGGGGGGGAGTTTACCAGAGGTGTATGCAGTAGTAAGGAGTTTATCAAAAAGTGTTGCACTGGTTTCAGTAATTCGTGTAGGTTTATATATGGTGGTATAGTGGTGTGAATGAAAAAATGAAGTCTAAATAGTCGTGTGTAGGTTTTATGATATTATCTTAATTAAGTTACAAAATCTATATTGAATGAACCACCCATGAAATGAACATTCTTTTTCATTAGAAATTTGAAAGAAATATAGGCTCATGTTCAGTGATTAAAATCATCTATATGGGTAGGGCTCTGCAGACCGTTCCCACTATTATATTCTTATCACTGTTATATGTCTCAATTCAATGAACAAGATCAAAATTAGAATTGCTTTGTTGAGAATCACATCGCTATTTGATTTGACGAAATTTGAGACAGAATTTGATATATAACATACCAACACCACCTTTCCCTCGACCAATTCTGTTTACCAATTCCATTTTATATCCGGGCCAATCCATTAATATTCATGAGGTTTCGCTTTTAATGAGTTTGGATAATCCAAAAATAGAAAATCATGATTTAGTGTTTTAATACATTCTTTCAATTTGTCACAAATTTTGAAAGCTTTGATGTTAATGTTTAGGATAGAATATTTGCATTCTCTTGTAGTCATGTTTTTTATGAATTGGTCAGGTTGTTAGGTATGGACATTTTGGAAAATTACAACTATAATGGGTCTCCTCCGAATCTTTAAATGTACTTGATAGCGAACAGGTTTAAATGCCCATATTTTTATATTTTTCAAGTCAATATTAATTGTTTGATATTAAATGTTGAAACATTAAAAACAATAAAATTTTTTTTTTTTTTTTTTTCCCAAACATATCATCACTATCATCATCTCATGACCTGACAATGTTACAAATTTGAGCAAGTCCATTGTTCTATCTAGATTGCAAGTTGTGCGTTTAAGCTTGAGTACATTTTTATGAATATAGCCATTACATTATTACATTTAATATCTTAGGATTGCTTATAGTTGTGGCGCAGAAATACAGACATCAAGACGAGACATGACAATGTGTACACGAAAAAAAAACAAACAAATCAACGCCTAGATATGTAAATTTAAACATACAATGTCAAATACTAGAAAGTTGTGTGGAATACAAACAATTTATATAGGCTAACAACACAGGAGTATGCAAGACATTTCATTAAATAAATTTCCAATAGATATCATGTTAGATTAACTGAGGGTAACCAAATATTATACAACATGGTGAAATATCAATCATATCCCATGTACATAATTAATATCATCACAGTAATTCATATCCCAATATACAACACAGATCATACAATATGGGGACAATCATTTGAATACATGTACATATTCCATGTCATATCACAGTCGTGCCATATCGTACCATGGAACCACCATCTCATGCTATACCACACCATATCAATCACAGAATATGTATTCATGTGTCAATCATAATAGGACCAATATATTACATAAGACATATAGCAGATACCAATAGTAAGAATACTTGCATGACATCACATGTATAGAACTATATCTTAATAACCAATATTTGTCATATTAGTAAGATAGATACATATTTATGTTACGTGTTGTCTTGTTTATGTTACCTGCTTGCCATATTGCATTAGATATGTGATGCTTAAAGGCTTCTTTAGAATGTTATTGTTTTCTCTTGATTTTCATGTCAAGTCAATTGTTTAAAACAAATCATCAGTACCATGGTTTATTTTTGCATTTCACTAACACTTTGTGGGCTAAAATGAGTTGTAAAAGTCGGGGTTTGGGTTTTATGTGTTAAGAATAGGATTGGGGGATCACATTGAACATTTGAGGTGGAATTTCCAAAACTTGATTTGCATTGTGGATGACTCAATACACCCTCCTGGGTGATAATGAACATAGGTAATAGAAAGTAGAATGTTAGTTTTATTGTATTCCATCCATTAATAACCGTTTCCAGTGTAGTATTTGGGGTATTTTTTATATTGCAAGTTAGTTGTAGTAGATAAAAAAAATCTTGAGTAAATGCTTTAGATATGCTGCATGGAATCTTTCAATTTCCATGTATTTTGGCAAGAAATGATCACACTTTCTTCACAAGCAAGTGCAGATCTGGGGTTATTTCATAAAGCTTTGATATAACACTTCAGATGCATTAAACTTTGGATCAGAACCAAATAGGTGGTGAGGGGAGTTTCTGTAACCTGACCCATCTGACACTTTTTCTGACACACTTAGAAATTCGGAGACCCTTCACAGAATAAAGCACAGGTTTATATTCCGTTAAGGTTTCCAAATTCATAAGTGTCGGGAGAAGGGTCTGACCAGGTTTACCTAGTAGAAGGAACTTCTACCTTGATGAACGTTTTCAAATGGGTGTAAAGCGATCCATTGCAAATGTCATTCCGATAAAAGTATGAGTCTGTTTTGCTCGTATATATAGGGTTGCATTGCAAACTAGGTTTACCTGACCAGGTTTTGGAAACACTGAATTCAACAACCTATACAGCTTTATTCCGTCAAGGTTGTTGAATTCATAAACCTGGTCAGGTTACCGAAATAGGTGGGCTGTTTAACTTTGTGGATTGATATCAATATTCCTAATATCTCAGCTAATATGGAGAGTACTGGCATGACGAAACGGGGGAAAATCAAATTGAGTCGTTTTGTAGACTAGATGGATCTAGATGTTTTTGCAGGCCTAGTAGGTCTAGGAAAAGCCAAACAATTCCTCCTATTTGGATCTGGTCAACTCCTACTTGGATCTGGTCAAAGTATGGTGGGTCCTTTTCACAAAGGAGTTCTACAATCGATATATATCCCGTGCATGCATATCTGTTGATGTGAACTGCGCATACATGCAATCCTGTGGTGCATTGTTTTGGTGGCGAAGGGATGAGCGTACGTATATGCCAAGCTAAAAGGGTGATAACGTATTGCAACAACGCTTTGCTTTTAAAAGCCAATAGAAGTAGATCTTCAAAAAGCAACACATTGCTTTCAGCAAGCAAGTCAAAAGGGTCATAACGTATTGGTCACAACATGTTGCTTTTGAAAGCAACGCGTTGCTAGTTGCTTAAAGTTCTATTTCTATTGGCTACCTTAGCAATGCGTTGCTTTCAAAAGGAACGCGTTGTCGCAATACGTTATGACCCTTTTAGCTTGCCATATATGTAGTAATATGTCCAAGGGATTTTGACAAACACTGCAGTGAAGATTGCTCACAACAATAAAGCTTTATTTATGAATACACGTCAGTTATTACTATGAGCTTATCAGTCTCATTGCCTATGGCACAATTCAGTACTGAACTGGGCAGTGCATAAAGAATAGAGATGATCTCATTAACTCTGCCCTCAGTGGATGTATGAATTGAGAGATGCCATAAACATTTTGACTACACAGTTCCAAAGTACTATGCACCATTGGACTGCTGAAGCAGTTAGGTAGTTGAAATACATGTCAAAAGCTGTTTTCTTGCCTTGAATCATTGTAGCATGCTCTATTTAGAAGTTGGTCAAGTGTTGTTTAAGTAAAATGTTTACCGTTTAGTCTTTGAGACCCAATGATGGCTCCAAAACAATGAAGCAGATCCCCCAAATGGTGCCTTTTTTTATCTAAATTTGATTTGTCATATAGCATGTTTACACTTGAGAAAAGTCGAATTGAATTTGATGTTATTTTTGAATTACTGAGGATTAGCATGAATTAATTCGAGTAGTAGGTGTTACACTGAAAGCCAATTTCCGAATTTGCTTTCAGAAATTAATTACATCTGCTGGCGCTCTCATTTGACTTCCGGTTCAACGAACATTTCGAGTGATCTTCAACATGGCGGCCCGACGCTAAATTTGGGTTGCTCTCGGCGGCCGTGATTAGCTTTTCTATGAAATAACTTCAAAACTAACAGCAAAAGTAGAGAGAAAACAAAGACAACAACACTGAAGTCCAAATTTTTTGGAATGAACGCGCTACCTTCATGCTCAGTTGTTTAGAATCGCTCTTGCATTGCTTGGTGATAAACCGGAAGTGACGACTTATTAAATGACGACTTATTCAAATTCATTCAAAAGTAAGTTGCTAAAAAGCAACTTACGAAATTCGACAGTGGTATCGATTACGACTGCGCGTTTTTACACTTCAGGAAAAAGTAAAATCGATGACGACTCGATCAAACTCACTTCGACATTTGCCCCAGTGTAAACAGGGCTATATAGTATTAAGAGCAGGTCAATTCTGACCTATTTAGATCACAATATTGTCCTAACAGTTGAGTCACTGGTTAAAATTTGCTGGGATTATTTTGAGACGGCAATGTACTTTGGAGACAGGTGTGCGATGCACTTAGGCTAAATTTTGCATTATTTAAATGGCAACCTTGTTAACTGTAAAATATGATGGTATCCGATTTTTCAAAATCCATTGTGTCAGAAGTGTAGTCTTAGTTTTTATTTTGATATTTATTTCTATATTTTATGTACCCCATAATACTGTTCACGCTATTGTATTGCAAGTTTTTATTTGCTAATAAAATTGTTTCGCAGAAAATACTTTGGTACAACTGTGTTCCTTTTGGTGTACAGTCGTAACTGGTCTAGCAGATTATGAGTTCACATGCATCTGTCTCCTCGTAATTAAAGGCCGACTTGGAGATCTCCCGACGAGGACGCACTCAATTTTCAAATAAATCGCATTTTTTGCATATACATAATGCTTGTCCATATACTAATCAATGTGTAAAAATAACTAAGCTTAATTTGAAGGAATTCCTATTCCTACTTTGTTATAAAATTCCGGATCCAGAATTTTCGTTATACATGGTATCCTATGGCACCATTACACTATGCATAAATGTTTACTGCATAAAAACAAAAAAATAGGATTCATCTCTAACTTTGGAATTGAGTATTTTAGGGGACTCTTTTGTTCTAGATTACTATTTAATTACTACACGCAAAAAATTATACTTAAAAATCTCTGAGTCAGCCTTTAAATTTTAACATGATTTTTAGCATTCCGACAGTTGTTACCAAAATTAAATGCCCAAGGGGTCTGTCTGTTGGCCATCTTGGATCAAGCAGATAGATCAAAGTGGTTCAATTATACTCTGGCTCATATTTCTTTGACTGTACTAATTACGCCCCGATCCCGCCAAAACAACTGCACTGTTGGATTGCACATCGTGCGCGTTCATACAAGAGATACGCAACACATGTCATGTCTAAGAAATAAGCAGGCGTATAAGTTGCAGTCTCAAATTTGATTTTCATCAGGAACAGGAAAATAGTTGGCGTATCTGTGATGTTTCATTACAAAGGTATGGGTAAAAATTGAGTAAGGCCATTTTGATAAGTAAGGGAGCATGAGCATTGAAAGTATTTTACACTATCTGTGATCGGGAGTGGTATAAAGTTTGGGTCAAATTTGTACAACTGGTCTCATAAAATAAACGGGTAGATCCTAGATGGTGCAAACTGAAAATCTCTATCTCATTTGGAGATAATTTTAAAATTGAAGCATTTTTTTATTTTAAGGTGGGGGCAACCGAATCAGCTTTTTCCTTTTTTCCCTCACAGAAGCATATTGACAAAAACGTTCAAATTGTAAACGTTGAGTTTACATCGTCCAACTTAGAGAGTAAATGTAAGCAAAATGTGATGTGCTGTGTGCTAAATTGACCACCGAATTGACCCAAAGATGTGTGTCAATAAATGGCGCGTTTGATCATACATTGTGTCATTTTAAAACGACACACAAAAATTAAAAAAAAACTGTTTTACGGCCGACCGACCTGATTTTTCCGTTTTGCAGATTTTTTTTAGTTTTTCCAACAAAAAGTCATGTAAAATCAGCTGTTTTAGCCCAAGTTTATCAATTGGCAGAAATTGAAATTTTTTTTTTGTAATTAATTTTTCTCTGATTTTTCAGATTTTGGGGCTATTTTAGGCCAATTTTGAGCTCCAGAAAAGAAAAAGAAAAAACAATTCGCCCAACCGACCCAACCCTACTCGCAAAGGTCCGTGCGCCAGTTAAAACGTTTTTCTGTTTTTGTCGCCTAAGGAAATAATTCCTGGGCCTACATGTAAATTTTCACTGTGGTAATGTGAAATATCAAACTTTCTTTGATTACCAAAATTTAAATGGAGGACGGTAATGGGGAGGTAAGGGAGAAGACAAGGTTGTGGTTGGTCACCCACCTTTATTAAACAGACCCCCTCACACCAATTACGTGTTGTCTTGGCAAACAGCGCAGGGCCATTGATGAATCTTGGCAAATCTTCACTGGCTGGAGTTATCAACCACATAATAATCGGCTAAGCGTGGAAACTCCACGTACACACGTGTCAGATAGCGTTGATTCGATTTTTTTAACATTGCGGGTACGTGATATTGCGCAAAATACTTGGCTATCGGTAACAATTTACGCCCAAAAATTCCTAAATTAATTGTCTAGTTAGCGGAAGTTTAAATATTGTATTAGGTTATTTTTGAAAAAAAAGAAAAAAAACAGAAAAATACGACCATACAAAAGCATTTTCTTACCTTATCAGTGGCTGAAAAAAATACGATCACTCCATACAAGATTTTTCTTACCTTATCAGCTGGCCTCAATTCTCGATTGCTGCGGTCAAGTCATGCCACACTCCAGGCACTCAAAAAATAGTGAGCTATGGGGGTTTTTTGTCAGGAACCATTTCTAACATCAGATCGACACTGATCGTGATTGCGATATCCAGGGTACCGCAAAACCGTTTTGTTATCCTTGTTTGGCTGCTGGGGAGTCCCATGACCAAATGGAGATGTCTAAGAATTGCCGGCCAATTAGCGATGCTGATACGGAAATAGCGGTGGCGCTGTGACTTCGAGCCGTAAGATGCTATGGGAGCGTAAATGGTTGCCCTTAGGACAAAAATTTTGGTAACACTGGAATTTATGCATGTAGCATGGAAACCAACAGGTACTCTGTAAAGGTGACAAGAATTTCTAAATATAACTTTTTTTGCATTTATTATTTATTAAATAGTCGACAAGAACTAAAGATGTCACCTTAAAGGCTGATTCAGCGATTTAATGAGGAAGGCGCCGCCTCAATTTTCAAAAGGAAATGTGTTTTTGCATATACTAATGCTTGCCATATACTAATCACTGTGATTGTGAAATAACTAAGTTAAATCAAGCCTTCATTATGAAACTCATAACTTTGTTTATAAACAATTTCCGGATCCGGAATTTGTAATACACAGTATCCTATGGCCACTTATACTACACATAAATGTTTACTACATGGAAACGAAAATCGATTCATCTCAACTTGGGAATTTGGCATTTTAGGGGACTACCTTTGTTTAGTTGACTATTTTTAATAAATACACAAAAAAATTCTATTTAAACATTGTGAATCAGACTTTAAATGCTCAATCAAAGTTTCAGATGATTGGATTTCATTTTGATGCAAGTAAACATTTGTAGAGAAGTAGAGCAAGGCCATATGAAACTATGGATAAACATATTCCGGATCCGGAAAGTTGCGATTTTCCATGTAGGACGTATCCACCAGTGACTATCTGCGGACCCTCCCAAAAATAGTCCGCTAGTGGAATAATTGCGCACGGGATCCTCAAAGTCCACTGGTGGAATAATCGCGCACGGGGGGCGTCTAAAAAAACTATCGGCCCTATAAGGAAACGGTGGATCTTCCGAGACGGGATCATCAAAAGAGTCCGCTAATGGAATATTTGCGAACGGGATCCTCAAATAGTCCAGCAGTGGATAATGCGCACGGTGGTGCCCGCGTTGAAAACTCCTTCTCTATAAGGAAACGTGTGTTGGATAATTTTCGCGAACGGGATCCTAAATAGTGTAGTGGAATAATGCGGCACGAGGTGCGCTGAAACCTCCTCTTATAAGGAAATGATTCAGAATCATGAAATTCTAAAGATCCGCGTGCGCGGATGCTCCGAACGTAGACTATTGAGGATTCCCGTGAGTCAGAATCATGAATTTAAATGATCGCGTGCGCGGATGATCCGACATGATATTTGAGGATCCCGTGCACAACTGATCCATTATTAGTCCATCTGTACGGGCCTTAAAATACGAGTTGGTTGCACCCACCTGGGGATTAATTTTCCAATAATAGCCTTGAAGGGGGTGTACCCCTTCTGACTAGATTTAGGTATGTTTCCGCCCCGGAAAAGTGCACCAAGCGCGTTACGGCCTATTCAAAAGGGCACAGTGTTTTATGAAAAAACTGATATGTATCTCAGTATAGAGTGAATTTTATCCAGGACTAAACAAATAAAGTTCTACCTTCCTGAGTGGGCTCTTCTTAAACATTTAAGTGTTCCCAAAATGGCCGCCCGGTTATTAGGGAGGTGTTGGTTAAGGGGGGGGGGTATGGGGTTGGGACTTTGGAAAAACATTGTTCCATTTACGGAAATGAGATAATGCAATGGCTTAATGTTGTAGATGTAATCTACAAAAATGCTTTTATTCGATCGCAATGGACATTCGGTTCCCGAGATTATAGTGACAAAAGTTGAAGCCAGTGTAGCAAATTTGCCAAAACGCAATGTCCTTATACTTATCATGTGAAAAATCTTTAAAATGGGTTATATTTAAGATATTTTAAAAGATATTATTTATACGTCATTTAACGCATTTATTTTGGTTAAGTCGAAGTAAATAAATACTCATATTATTTTGTCCATAATTTAAAGTAATTAAATGTACTGGGTAAGTGATCTTTTATGTATTTTATTGTTTTATCACCCTGCGATATTTAAGAAAATTATTTTAAAAATTAATTACAGGACAATGGATGCACCGATTTGATGATTCTTTCATTAATAATTATGATAATTCAGTATAAAATGAATTTTTTTTTTAAAAATCCATATTTCACATCAAAAGCGCCCTCAATTTGGTCTAAATGTTTCGAGGTCTATAACTCGTTTCGTTAAAATACGCAAACAACCAAAACAAAAACGAACGTAACTAGAGAACGCTACATGCTATGCACATGAAATTTGGCACACATATTTAGCACATATAGGGCTAGTGAACCATGAAGCCCGATTTTCAAAATTGTGTTCCAAATTCAAATTACGCCATGAAATTATGTGATTGGTCGATTGCCGGTTGCCATGGCAACGGTATCAAAAATCCGGCTTCATGGTTCACTGCGTATTTCCCCCCTGCACATGCCATTCAAGTTTCGTCCCAGTAGCTTGTTTAGTTATTTAGTTACGTCCGTTCTAGTGTTTAGCCAATCAGAGGCCTTATGTGGTTACCATGGCAACCAGAGCAAAAATTGACATTAATTTTAAAACTTTGTGACATGGGCTACAATATGATGTGTAACATGTATATACCACTATTTAGGAAAATTAAGAAAAATCACTTCAAAGTTCACTGCTTCAGACCCCATACCCCTCCCTTAAATGTACTAAAATTGCCAAATAGATATGGTAAGAATGCGAGTAATATTTTGAGAGCACCAAAAAGAGATTTAATGACATTTGTGTATTGCGGACATGATCATAACTCATATGGCGGCGGTTATACCCGTTCCGGGGGACATAAATCAAAAGTCAGAAACAAAGATTGCACTTGATGTGCTCAAAAGAAACTTAGGTCACTATATTTAAATTTTCCTTCTACATAGGAAATGTTTTCACTTCTTCATAAGCATATTTTTAATTTTTACTGGGAAACCCCTATTACGTCACTGGGTAGTCCTTAAATACAGTCCACACCCATTCATTATGATTTTATTGTAGGCCTATCAGGTTGATATGAGCTGTTGTCTTCTATTAAAGGGTCATTTTAAACTACGTTCTACGTTATATGGCCCAAGTAGTGACCAGCTATAGTGACGGCACTCTCTAGGACAAGTCAATACCCCACTTTAATATTTTTTTTACATCTTTGAAATGATTTAGGGTCATTATTAGAAAGTGTTGTTTAATAACGTCGAAAAGATGGGTCTTTTCTTCTTGATTTACGTACCCTAGAGCGAATATAATCACCGCTATCTTTAAAAACAAGCCTGATGTACGTAAAATATAAATGCCATAAATTCTTTTTGGAGCTCCCAAAATATCAACCAGGTTATTTCAACAATTGCCATTTTAAGTTCATTTAGCAAAATATGCCTCCTTGGGGCGGCCATCTTGGACGCCTAGCTGTTTAAGGGAGCGCACCACTAATGACTCTCCCATAGGAATACACGCATTTTTGTACGGGTTCCGGTTACACTACACAACTCCCTGCAATACT
>JAMKCH010035316.1:0-15140 GCA_023653785.1 Ophioderma brevispina | reverse complement strand
CATAGCCTCGCCCAATTAATTTGGGCTTATCGATCCAATTTTTATATCATAATCGGTCATTAGAACCATTGGCCCAAGAGGTTGTATAGATTGACTCTGATGACCCCATTTGTGACCCTTTTGCCCTATTCCCAAACCCGGATGACAACGCACATTCATTCTGGCAACGCTGTATTTTTGTTAAAAACTCTGTACCATAAGTGATTTTTTAGCATGGTAAGAGGTTATCTATTAAGTATTTGTATTTTGGAGCTACAGTTCAGTTGGTCATTGACATGAATGTGGTTAATTTTCATGCCATAGACATTGTAGAGTATCAAAGCATTCATGCTATATCACCAGTTCACCATTGAAATGCCCCCTTGTTTTGTTTTTTCATATGAAATCTTGTTCAGTATTTTGTTAAACATAATGTTACTTGAAAATACACTTTTTTTTGGTGCAAAAAATCCTTTGGGGGCAAATTACTCTTTTCCTAGTTGAAATTTGACTCCTCTGTACAAATGCAGTGCTCAGGAGTAAAGAATTGGGTTATATGTGTGATCCATCATATATTTCCTCATCAGTACGCCATGGAGCCCGAGCACCCTACACCAACACAGCCATCTACAGAGGTCACAACTACCCAATCTGGGATGTCGATTTCAGCCCCCTGGTCATGTACTTTGCTCTGCGTCTAAGGATCACACAGCCAGACTATGGACATTGGACAGGACGTAAACCCCTTGAGGATATTTGCTGGTCACATTACTGATTAGATGTACGGAGTAAGTCATCGACACCAGCGATGCTGATTTTGTGATTTAAAGGTGCGTGTTCCGATCGTCTTTGGGACCCCCTGATTTAACCCCGGAAGTAGTATTGATTTGATAAACTGATTAAAGATCGTATTTTTCTCATTGTCGTCCTGAATTTGGCCCTCAAATCCATTTCATTCCCAAGATCTACACAAAAATTGCCATTTTATGGTTAAAAAACCATCAATATTAGCACAGTATTGAATAGAGCTTTGCAACATGCATTATGCCAGTTTTGTTTCCCACGGTACTTGACGGGGTTGTATGTGCAAGTGCTAGGCTCTCATAGCAAGTAGAGAACAGCAAATCTCAAATCGGAACAAAGCACAACCTTTAAAATGATCCATCTTCAGGCGAATTGGGTTTTGTCATTTGCTCAAGATTTTCAATGAATTGAACTTTTATGATCAATCAAGACACCAAACAAAGACACAACACACACACAGCACACACATGCAAACAATAACAACAAAGATTATTAGAAATCAAAGCACACATTCAGAATCGCTAAAAGGTTGGAAATAACATTTTCCAAGATTATGTACAGTAAAAAAAAGTTCAAAGAAATACAAATGCATGTTGCGACCATGCATAATTATTTAAACATTATTTCATGTGAGAAGTTTTGTAGCTTTTATCCTTGTGTCGTATAAATGCCCCAAGGACATTTTGCAAGGCTGTCCTATCAATTACATCATAATTACTCCTCCACTTGTTTACTATTGGGTCACGAAGTGCTGTAGGCTTAAATGAAACCACATAACTTGTTTTCTGAATTGGGTTTCTGTATCTAGGACACATTTTCCCCCAATAGAATATTGTGAAACCAGTTAAAGCAGGTTTTTCTTTCTATCTATGGAGTGGTAACTGTATACAGTTTGGTGGCCATCATCACCTAGTGTTTCATTGGTCATTGGCCAAAATCTAAGAAAACTAATCCTAAAAAAAAAAGTTTGTCTCATTTACCCGCGCGCATAGCTTTAAAATTGGATTTAGCTCTAGCTCTATGCGGCGAGGCCTCTTTTTTTTTTAAAAAAAGTAAAAAAAATAAGTGTTTTTTTTTGTAATTTAAGGCGATACTCATACTTTTTCTCGACACAATTGGTGTCTCAAAATTTGGGACAAATAAAAAAAGAAAAGTGGAACTATCTGTACTCTATATTGTTTTCTTCATTGTTGAAAGTTTGTTTTTTATGCCTGAAAGCAGAAGAAAAGTACATTGGAGTGACACATGTAGTATTTCCCAAGAACACATGGCGCAAATTAAAAAAAAAAAAAATACGTAGGTCATAGCTTGTTTTGTAAAAAAAAAAAAGACACCGCACAATAAGCTTTTTTAGTCGAAAGAAGCTGAGACAAAGATCTTTTTTTCTTGGCCTATCCTTAAACCATTCATGCACATGCATGCATTCGCCTGTGGCCATGTCTTTGGGTGTGCACACAGATTTTAACTCAGTGGTCATCCAGTGGTCATTTTGGCCAACAAAACTGTTTTCTTCTCTAGCAAATAGAGGTATTGAATATGACACTTAGTTCAAATGCATGACTACTCCATTTACAGCTTAAAGCTACTGAAATGCACTATTTATCATGACGATGTGTCATTTGGACTTCCAAATTAAACATTTATATTTTTAACACTCTTTTGTGGAAGATATATTACCTCGGATGGACAATCAGGCGAATTCATTTTGTATGTTTGTGGGCTATATTAAGATTGATACCGTATTGCAATGTCATATAATAGCTTGTTTGGCTTAAGGGGGTTTGTAAGAAGTAGACCGCTGATATCAAATGTGAAAGGTGCTTTCAGTGAACCAATTTCAGTACTTCTGTTGTTTACAAAGCAACATGCTCTCATATTTAAAGTACTGCATATACTTATTGGCGTAAAATTATTTTGACTACATTCAAAGCAAAAATCATTTAGCCCGATGAATTCACAGGATAAATGAAAAAAGTAGCACTTGTAGCTTTCTTCAGACTTCAGTATTTTGACCACTTTGCTAAAATGTGGGGTTTGGGGATGAAGCTATTACCAATCGGGCATGGACTCTCAAGATTTATAATTTTGCAAAATGGTTGATTCTGGTTGCCTAATCCATGCAACAAAATGCATGTCTGTACTCTATTCAAATGTTTTTATTCTTCATACAGTGTGTTAAGTTCCATCCAAACTGCAATTACTTAGCAACTGGGTCAAGTGACAAAACCGTCCGACTGTGGAACACACTTGATGGCAATTGTGTCAGGCTATTCAACAATCACAGAGTAAGTGCCATTATTATCCTCTGCCTTTATTATCCCACTGATTTTAAGGCAAAGAGAGAATTGTCTTGTGTTTGTTGTTTTCCATTTTCTTAAAGGTGCTACAAGAGATTTTAGGGCAACCAAAGATTGGGTGTCAGAATAGTAAGTTTCATATAGTTTACACCATAATTCTATCTTAACCTGTATTTGGCTACAGAAAAGTCTTCAAAGAGAGAAAAAAGGATTTGATTTGCTTACTTTCAATAGAAAACATAGGCTGAATTTGTATTTGCTCCAATACAAATCAAAATTTTCACAATTTTTGTCAAAAATATTTTTTCATCCGCTTAATCCTTTCAGATGGTGATATTTTTGAAGAAGCTTTAACATCAGTGCAAAAATCAGTACTTTCGATTTTTTAGGGACACGAATATGTGCAATCTCCTATCCTCGTTGCACCTTTAAGTCTGTCATCATTAGCGATGGTGGCTCTGTGGGGTCCAAAATCCAAGTTCCTCACATTCCTCTAGAACACTAACAGGTGTAGATGTGTGTTTTTTGGTGCATGCGAGTGTATGATGTGAAAACTAAGTGGCATCAGTTTCAAACAAATGACATTTTATTATACGGTACGACCTGCCTCTCAAGATTGGGACATTAGTCTGTAATTCGTCACGACATGTTTGTGATATGATTAATAGTTACTGAAACCAACGATATTGGAGGTCTTGAAACATGGTAAGTATTTACTACTACGGAACATTTCTTTCGAGCTTTTTCCAAACCCTGTTGCCATTGCCTGATTCATTTTAATGTGTATCTGTCATCTGCTGTCTTCCTATTTCCTTGTAGTGCACATGCGTCACTATTTTTTGTGAATGTTTTCTATGATTGAACCACCTTTGCCAATTAATATTCACCATGCAAAACCATATTCTGCAGCACTTACAGTAGTAGTGAAAAAGCTTCATAACCGGTCAAAATGTAACAGTGGCCCCACTCTTGTTCAAATTCATGGAATGACCCAAATTGAAAAAAAAATCTAAATCTAGAAATCATGTTGGCTCACTACCTGGAATGTTCAAGAAATGCAGTATAATGCCCTCTAGGGAGTCGGTTTGGACTGCAAATGTCGACAAACAACCCCTCCCCTCGGTACCAACACAACGGCAAACCACTTCTATTCGAAAGATATTAATTTTTAAATACTTTTAAAAAAATGATGTTTGTGGTCAAAAACTCCTTGGTGCAGGGGTGTTTTTGGTCAAAAAATCACGTTTTTTGAGCTAAAACTTAAGAATAATCAGATTTTTATATTATTTTTAGCAAAACACATTTTAATCATCATGCAATACTATCAATCTCTGCCATTTATGATTATAGATTTCTGTTTATAAAATAATAAAGGGTCTTGAATTTTGCCCAAAATCACCTTTTTCCTAAAAAAAGCATCCTTTTTATCACGTGTCAGCAACCACAAAACTAGTATTACCACCGAACCCTTGTATGCACCGTATAAAACCTATATCAATAACAACAAGGATACCATAAAAAAAGATTGTAATTTTTACCTTAAAAAATAAAAATAATAATAATTTTCGTCTTAACATTGCGTCCCAAATTTCATTTTTCGGCATTAAATCATCCCTGCCACCAAATATTTCACCACAACCATCATATTTCCTTAAATCTTATAATTTAATCCTTCAAAAAGGTGGTTGTTTTTGTTGTACGGTGGGGAGGGGTAACTTGAAAACTAGAGCACTTTTCAAGCTCCGACCGCATGCCCGCGCTACTCTAATCTAGAGTCATTGTGTACCTGCCAGTGCTCACCTAGCCTATGTGCAAGTGATTTCTTTTTGTGTCTCTGCAAGAATTGCAGACGGCCCTAGGGATGTCTGTGTGCGTGTGGCTGTGGTCAAATTGTTAACCTTATATTGCCCCGTAAGGGCTATGATATGTAGACTTGGTGGAAAGGAGGGGTGGGTGGGGTGACATGTTGGTGGACCTCATTGGACCTTGAGACCTCATGTGACCATTGTTACCCTCATGTGACCTTGATGACCTCATGTGACCTTTGACCCATTCACAAACCGGACGACAGACGACACGCACATGCGGGGAACGCCAATGTATTTTGTTTTGCTTTTTTGGATGGATGCCCAACAAAACCTGGTTTATGAAAATGTAATGTCCTGTCTTGATGGTTGTGTAGGGGAATACAGATCTCTGTCTGTGTTCCCAAAAAAGTCCAACAGTTTTGCCATACTTTTTTTCTAGATGAGCTGAGTAGTCAAACTTAGGTCTATTGTAGGAGGGCCCAAGCCTTACTAACCACATAATTAATCCCCCGGCGTCCTCCCGCGCCTGGGTCTGACAGGTGGTGGTAAAATGTCAATAAAGGTCAATATTTCACAAAAGGTCAACCTTTGGCCATATATTTTTTTTTTTCAAGATGAGCAAAATCAAACTTGGGTATTGTTTGTGAGAAGGGCCACAGTCCCCTACTACTTGGTATTAAATCCCCCAGGGTCCTCCCCAGAGTCTTCCCCTGTCTTGACGGGGTGGGGGAAATGTAAAAAAAGGCTACTTGCCAGACAATTCAACATTATTGGCCACATTTTTTGTCTACATGTAAATGTCCTATAATTACCAGACTTATGTATGTTGTACAAGCCCCCCTACTATGAAATTAATTCCCCCGAGGTCCTCCCCTTGTAAAAGTTAAAGGTGTAACGAGAGATTTCACATATCAGGTGCCCCAAAAAAATCAAAAGTACTGATTTTTGCCCTGATGTAAAGCTTTCCATCAAAAATATATCCCCATTTGAAAGGATTAAGCTGAGAAATGTTTCTTTGGTACAAAAATTGTGAAATTTCTAATTTCGTATAGGAGCAAAATACAAAATTCAGCCTATGTTTTATATTGATATTTAAGCAAATTAAAATCACCTTATTTCACTCTTTTAAGAGATTTCTGTAGCCAAACACAAGGTAAAAAATCTATTGAGTGTCTAAATCTATATGAAATTTCTATTATGACACAATATTTGGGTGCCTCAAAATCTCTTGTTGCACCTTTAACTTCTGATATATTCCCTAGCTAATGATGTTGGTATGTTTTAAAATGATTTAATATGCTATTTAAAAGTGATTAAGGATTGGAAAGATGCAATCTGTAAGATTTGTTTTATTGATAGAAAATACTGTATTCACATCTTCTAGTATCACCCTAGTATAAAGGGCCATGGCCTGATAGCTAATAGCCTTGTGTCCCCAGAACCCCAGATTTTACTGGAGTGGTCAAAATTTGGTATTAGACAGTGGCAATGCCAGATTTTTTTTTTTTTTTTTTTTTTTTTTTTTTTTTTTTTTTTTTTTTTTTTTTTTTTTTTTTTTTTTTTTTTTTTTTTTTTTTTTTTTTTTTTTTTTTTTTTTTTTTTTTTTTTTTTTTTTTTTTTTTTTTTTTTTTTTTTTTTTTTTTTTTTTTTGGGGGGGGGGTTGGGGGTGCAAATAGGGGCAAAGTGAAATTTGGGGAGGGGTGGTGCAAAGTGAAATTTGGGTAGGCAAAAGTTAAATTTGGGGAGGGGGTAAATATCCAAATTTTGGAGATTTTAACCAATTTTGGGCCAAAATTGCTGATTTTTGCCAAAATAAAAAAAAAAATAAAAAAACAACTTGGCTGGAAATAAAAAATTTTTATTTATACATGGTCTTGCAATTGGCAACATATTAAAGGAGAACCCTGTACAATGTATAATATTAAAAAAAATAAAAAAATACACATAAAATAATTATTGACGCCACATTTGAGTTGTTTTCATAAAAACAGAATTATATTACCCTAACAATGATTAAAACATCGAGTCCTGACATGTGCTATTAACAATTCGCGCTATTGTATAACCTGTTATGCGATTCGACCGGCACGTTTCATGACATACATGTGCCATAGAATGTAACCACATTATGAAAGCATCATGTGTGAAGGTGTGTGACGCTACTGTGTGCCGTCCTTATCACATAACACAATATATCCCCTATACACTAGCGCAAATTTCGAATAGCGCAGGTTCGCCAAAATGTTTTAATTCGTTTATGGTTAGTAAATTTTTCTTTTTCCCAGAAACGACTCCATGTGTTTCATAATTGTTTATATAACCTATTTGTGTAGTTATGCTGTGATACAGTTCTCCTTTAATCGCATACACATGTTCAAAGAAACGGGCCAATACACAAGCACGAAAAAAGACGTTGTGTTAGGTGCAAATCACGAGGAACTACGATTTTGTTGACACAAATATATTAAAAATAAACGAATTATCATCGGGTGTGACAATTTCAAAAGTTGCACAATTTAAGATAAACTGTACAAAATCTCTGAATAAACCGTTAAAAATCCGCCGGTAATTCCGATGATTGTCTATGCATAAAAAAAGCCACTCCTCGGCTTCAGCCAATCCGAGCCTTGTATCAGCACATGTACCCAAACGATCAAAACAAAAAAAAAAAAAGCCCAAAGCAATTCGCCAACCATTCGGTCCAAAAGATCAAAAGACGATTCGCCCCTCGGGACAATTCAACTCTTTGGACTCTTCTACCTTTCTGTTATTATTAGAATTTAGAGTTTATACGCACATATAATATCAATAAAAGGAAAATGATAGTAAAAATATGGTACGCTAGACGCAGGATTGGGACACCAGCTACATAATTCCCCCAATCAGAACAAAATCTGGCAACATAATACTGCTGTTCGTCAAACAGATCTACGTCAATTGGGCCACATTCTGCTTACTTTCAAACTCAAAATGGATTTATTTGGTTTTGAACTGCTTATAATTTCAAAGGTCAACGCTGACCGCAAATCAGTACAAAAAAATTATGAATTTTGCAACGTGTCATTAGAAAAAAATAGATTATCTTTTGAGAAAGTGAGAAAAGTTTATTCATAATTTTAATCTCCCTGACAATTTATTTTATGAAGCAGGTTGCAAAAGTAGTATGAGCAAATTCTATCAATGAGTGAGGGCAATGACGAATTTTTGTTTTGCATATTTTTGCCACATTTATAATGGTAAAAGAATCATTAAATTACTCAAATGCTAAATTAACTATTTTATTAAAAATATAATTTTAATACAAAACACTTAAAGTAGGCAATTGCCTGTTTTAAGTGATATAAAATTTGAACTTTTTCGGTTGTACGAAGCACGTAAAAAGCCACAAAAAACAGTTTTATGCTGATGTTCCTAACCCCGTTGAGATTTTTGTTTATCACTCGATGCTAGGTATGGCAAATTTACATTAATTTCGCACCATTTTTTAGATCCCTTCTGTTTTTCTAATGTATAATGTGCATTGACCCCAAGTTTAGAGAGGGCAGATATTTTTTTATCTTAACCCTATGAAGGCATAATGCCAACCAAACAAGTTTGTTTCCGATTCCAACAATCTAAAGCGCTTTTTATTTTTTTAAAGAATTTTCCCCAGACATACTTCAAATCAATAAATGGCCATCAAACAGTTGCAAATCATATTTTACTGTCAGATTATTAGTTAAAAAAATATCGATTTTGGGATCATTTACATATTTTTTTAATTTTTCTGAAAAAAAGTTTCTCTCTCTGAGTTCACTTTATTCTAAAAAGTGCAATTTTCTCAGTAAAATCAAATTTTAAAAAACGCGGTAAAATGGCTCCACATCAAAATGCGATCGGCCTACTGAAACTTGTTTTTTCTTTTTCTTTCTTTTTTGCCTAAGACAACAATACTTTCAAGTAACATCGAAATAAAAAATAGCTTCAATTTTTGATGGGCGGAAAAAATGACATTTTATTTTGCAAAAGGCCATTTCGTAACCCCGCTTGCACAAGAACATACTTTTTAACCTAATTTAGTTATTTGTCCCAAATCCAGATCCAAATTATTACTATTAGAATATATGCTGATTTATTTTTATCTGTTATGAATTTATTGTACATAATTACAAATAGTCTTGTTGTCCCGTGGTTTAGTTTATTTTCCCCTGACCATGCATGGGTGGGGGGTCTGGTCCTGGAGCCCAAACCTTATTATCCATTAACTCATCATCGGATTTCTATGGGTTTTTTTAGGATGTACTAAACAGAAGCTAGAGTCTTTTTAGTACGGTAATATTACCGAAATCAAATATTCCAGAAAACGTGCCTCAATGTGTTTTGGAGTTAGAAACGCTATCCCATTTCTAAGGAATTTTTACTTGCTAAATACGTAACCCATTTGTCACTTTTGTCATTTTATCAATGTTTTGATCAGTTTCCAAAAATTGAACGATGTGAATTATGATTCCCGCAAAACCACCCATGTCTAAGGTTACACAGGAAGAAAAAAACTACCCAGTATGAATTTCTTACTAAATATGGTTGGTTGTTTTCTGTGGCTATAACTAATCGGTTATTTCCTGACAGTGGAAAACGTGCAATGCAATTTCAGCTGGAAGGTAATAACATTAAAAATATTAACGTACCCCAAGGAAAAAGAGTCCTGATCAATAGCAATGTGCGGCAAATAAGTCGGAAGAAAAATGCATTTTAGCATTTGGAACCAGTGGCAGGTTCATATTCCTCCTGTGAAAACACTTTTAGGGCACTATACTTTTTGTGGTGTAAGGAGGGTGTAAATCTATTCAAAAAATAGCAACTCGCCCCTCCTCCTTCTCCCGTTTTGCTGGGGAGAGGACCTCCCGGTTTTGCTAGCCACTCTCCCTATTTCGTATATTTAGGAAATAAAAATGTAAATAGGAACAATAAAGTTAAGGACAGTGCGGCCAGATCTTTTCCCAATTAATAAAAGCACATGATTTGAAAGAGATTTTCAATTTATAAACCGGTTAAACGTGGTTTCCGACATCGTTGTTCTCCCGACTTCGGATAGTTCACTCACATATATTTTCATTTAACCATTTCACGTTATTTAGTTAGTTAGTTAGTTGTTCGTTATTTTAAACCAAAGTTTTAAATCGGTGTTGTCCCCGTCACGGGGGTTGCCCGATAAAAAATAATTGACCGGATTCCCTTCCTGACGCCAATCCCAGTTTTGCTGAGCTAAAATGTCTTCTGCAGGGTAGTTGAGTTACCTACTTACTGCAACGGTGCAAAGGGATAACCAACAAAATTTATTGATAGCGTTTTGTTTTGAAGTTGTCAAGCTTTAAAAATTATATGCCTTGATACTTTCCATGTACTTTAAAAAAATACACTAACGGACTTATTTTACATAAGACAGTACTTAAATGGGCTGTCAACTTCAAGCTCTGTCCCTTTTTTCTGGAAAATCTGTATTTAAATAGCTCTATCTCACATGAAAATACGAAGCCATATTTTGCAAACAATTTTTTGTGAAAGGTCACTTCTTTAAAAATCTGAAATCCTTTGCCCCTGGCTACACCCTTGCCATCATTTCAACATTCTTGTACCTGGTGTTCTTTTAAACATTATTTTCGAGTTTTATAATTCTTTGATCGGAAGTTGTAAGACACTTCTAGCAATATAAATAACGGTAAAAATTCCTTCACCCCCATTCTAAACATTGACAATGTACACCAAAAGATTTCTGCAAAATCACAATGCTCTGGTTACCAAGAATATAATAAAAGATTTATTTTAGAAAACTGCATGAAATAAACCCAGGGATGGGGCGGACGGGGAAAGTCGGGAGGAGGGGGAGTCCCGCCATCATTCAGTTACAGAGACTAGCTTATCATGTCATAAAGCCGTTATTGGCCAATCGAATTCCAAAAACTCCCAAATCTGAAAATATTGTCCAAAATCAGTGGCGTAGCTACCGAGGAAAGTGGCAAGGGGAGTACACTCCCCAGCGACCACTTCAGAGCATAAGAAAGTGGCGTGTAAACGTAATAAAATGGTTGTTAAAAAAAATTTATTTCATTGTGGATACTAAATTACAATGGTTAGTAAACCTTAAAATCATAAATTTGATTTCAAATATTCCCCTCCTTATCCTATATAGGCCTATGGTCAGGATTTGTATTAACATTAGCACGGAGCCGAAAAATCTTCACCTAACCCTCTTCACATGAACCCCAAAATAAATCATACCTACACCATTTCCAAAAATTTAGAAAACCATTACCTAATGCAATGCCATAAATAAGCTGGTGATATTTTTTTAAAAAAAAAAAACAAATTTTTGTTGTAACGCTTTTATGGATAGGCATCACATTTCAGTTCCTAGATTAAGGCATTTATCAGTTTTACCTCAATTGGTTTAAACGAATCACATTCAACTTTTTTTGTTATTTATGCACAATTATACAACTTATACATAACATATATACAAATTTTCGAATTTCTAATTAAGATTATCATTTTTTTCGGTAAGTAAAAAACGAC
This sequence comes from Ophioderma brevispina, assembly GCA_023653785.1. NCBI lineage: Eukaryota > Metazoa > Echinodermata > Ophiuroidea > Amphilepidida > Ophiodermatidae > Ophioderma > Ophioderma brevispina. The sequence goes on along the minus strand of JAMKCH010035316.1, from coordinate 3,700 downwards.
GCTATCCTGGCCGCCCCCTCCCCCCTGGGTATTACGTTACGTGTTTTGGCGGTGCTCTTTGAAACGGGACTTTATTAGTCAGGTAGTTTTGCAATTCGCAATATCGTCTGTGATGTTGTGCATTAAACGATCCCAAATTTACGCAATAAATGGCACTTTCACAATTGCAACACCCCCGGGAGATTTACAGGTGTTATCTAGTTCATTCCTGCCAACGGATTTAGTTCCCCTCTCATTGCACTACGAGTTTTCTGAACGTTTATTAACGGCTTGTGTCAGGGTCCAAACACCAAAAGTTGTATTTATGTAACTTCATTTAAAAATCTAAATTTGAATTTCTGATGGACTGAGGACATCTATTCATATACATTTTCCGCTTTTAGCAGGTAAAAGAATTTTGATCATGTGATCAACAATGAAAACTGGATGAAAGCTAAAAGCAGGTTGTCAACTGGGGAAATAGCTTCAAATGCACTGGAAAACATAAAAAAGAAAGGCTTAAAGGTGCCAACAAGAGATTTTTAGGCACAAATATTGTGTCTAATAGTAATTTCATATAGATTAGATACTCAATAGATTTGTACCTTTGTGTTTGCTTTACAGAAATGTCCTTAGACGAGAGAGGAAAAGGGGGATTTTGATTTGCTTAATCTCAATGTAAAACATAAGCTGAATTTAATATTTCTCTATATTAAATTAGAAATTTCAGAATTTTTGTACAAAGAAGAAACATTTACTCAGGTAATCCATTCAGATGGGGATAATTTTTGATGGAAAGCTTGAACATTAGGGCAAAACTCAGTACTTCGATTTTGTAGGGGACACACCCGATTTGTGAAATCTCTACGTTGAACCTTTAAGTCTTAATATTATCCTTGCAATTGATCAGTGTATATAGTAGTGACCAGAATAGGCAACATGATGAAATGCTCTACAAATATGGACTGCTCATGAGGGAAATGGTGATTATAAAACGCTGCCCGAGGGGAGATGGACGGGCGGCCTTAATCGGTTTGAAGGAAAATAGTAGGCTCCAGTCCTCGAGGGAAGGTATTTTACACCATTTCAAGAATACATCAGTCAGTGGTTATTTTATAAGTAGAGGTGGGCTCACAGGGTGTTTTTGAATCAATCCCATGATGCATAGCAATGTGCCTATACTGTACTGTACTAAACACATGTCAGTACTTAGGCATAAAAAGTGTTCCAAAAGTTTAAGAACCACAAGATATTTCATAATCGGTCTAAAATTCCCTTAAGTACTAATGCTTTGTGGGCTAAAACGAGCATTAAAGTCAGGATATTTATGTGTTAAGAATATGATTTTTATGGGATCACATGACCCTATTGAGGTGAATTTTCCCCAAAATAGTGCATTGTGGATTGACTCAAAACACCCTCTGAGGTGGGCTATAGAGGGTGATATTTCTGTTTTGATGTGAGCGATAAAAACATGATTTTATTAGCCCATAAAGTACTGCGTAAAATTAATTTTGGTCAACCAAAATTGGGCACATTTTCACTCATAACTTCATAAATTTCACAGGGTAAATGAGAAAAAAGTAGCTTTCTTCAGACACCAAAATCTTGATAACTTCCTGTAAAATCTGGGGTTTTGGGGACAAGGCTATTAGGTTATCAGGCCATCACCCTTTAAGTCATGTACTCAATCAATTATCATGCAGTAAAGTAGAAATGTGAAACATGGTATCTTGGGAGTGCTATTTGGCAAGTGTTTTTTTAAACACTTTTGTTTAATACCTTTATTGCAGAGTACAGTTTTGAGTTTAGCTTTGTCAATTGATGGGAAATAACTTGCATCAGCAGGTAAGAGTTTTTAATGGTTTAAAACATGTTTCAACTTTCTAAATAATGTTATGCTTGTGAAGGTAACGAAACAATATAAAGCATGTTGTGTTGCACTAAGGATAATAGATACTATATACCTCGCGAAAGAAGGAGAGGCGGGAGAGAGAGAGAGCGCCCTCCCTCCCCTCTCTCTCTCTTCTTCTCTCTCTCGCTATCTCACTACTCCCACACACCACTTCTCTCTCTTCTCTCTCCTCACTCCGCATATATGATTACACTTACACTCATGCGATTACATTTTAACCACACACAAAAAGCCCAAAATAGACAATTGAGTGGTAGGTTGTATTTCTTTTCTTACACTCATCCAAATATTAATTTGAGCATTAAAAAACCTAGACATATGAATGAGTAGAACATTCCTTTTGCCCAATTAGTTAACTGCACTATCACTGATTTCCTTCATGTTTCAGGGGAAGATCGTCGGGTCGGGTTGAAAGCTTTGGGATCTAGGCATGGGTAGCCTCTTTAAGGAGCCAGGGGACATACAGATATTGTATATAGTTAGCTTTAGTCCTGAGTAGCTCAAGCTCGCCCTAAGGAAGAAGGAACGTTTGTGGGGAACGGTGAAGTTGTTGATGGTGCAATTAAAACTTTGGCTATGTTTTGGTGTTGTTTGTTGTAACTTCTGGAAAAGGTTCAGAGTAAAATAAAGTATTAACCACATTACAGAGCAGGGTGGCACCAGGGTAAAATCATTGGGTGGGCAAATCATTAACTCACATAGGTAAAAAAAATCCTAAGTTATATAGAGCGTGACCCCTAGTTGGCAAGAGATTGGTGTAGAAGATGTGAGAAGGGAGCTGGACGGGGATGGTGGAACAGGAGAAAAGTTGTGTGATGAGGTGGAGTCAGTGAAGGAGTTCACATACTTGGGGATAAGGGTTAGTGGGGGGGTGGTGGATGTGAGGTGGCGGACAGCTAGAGTGAGTTGGGTGGGTGAAGTTTAGCGGAATGTGGGGAGTCGTTGCAAGGGAATGATATCCTTGGAAGATGAAAAGGAATGGTGTACAAGAGTTGTGTGCAGATCAAGTGATGCTGTATGGAAGTGAGACGTGGTGTCTTAGTGAAAATGAGATGGGGGTTGTGAGGAGGACAGAGAGCAATCAATGAGAGCGATGTGGGTGTTGTGAAGTTGATGGACAGGATTGCAAGTGAGACGTGATGCAGACGTTGAGTTTGGAAGAGGCGATGGACCGTTGGCGAAGGCCGAATAGTGTGACGTGGTATGGGCATGTGTTGAGGAAAGGATGGCGAGCATGTGTTAAGAAGGGGGTTTTGAGTTCGAGGTGGGCGGTTTTTTGAGAGGAGGGGGACGTCCAAAGAAGACATGGAAGAGAGAAACAAGTGGAGGAGAGTAGGAGGGTGGGTTGATACGGGTGGGATGATTGCATTGAATCGGGTTGAGGGGTGGAAGGAGACGTCGGGCAGTGCTGTTGTGCTCTGCAAATGTGAGGTGAATCGGCCACCCCCGTTGACAGGGATTTATAAAACCGGATATTTAAAACTTTGGTTTAAGTTAGTATAGTATGCAAATTTATTGTTTAAAAACGTTTTTTTTTAATTAATTTGGAAACAATCAGAGGGGAGGCCCTCCCCTCTTTCCACCCCCCTGGCGCCCCCCTGGTGCCACCCCCTGGTGCCGCCCCTGTTACAGAGCACCTATCAAGATGGTCAACCTCCTGATTATGTTGTTCAGGTACAATTAAACCACAATAAGAGTTCAAAATGGTGGGGCTTTTTAGATAATTACATAATAGTGCGTTGTGCTCTTCCACAATGTTCAGAAACTTCATTCTTCTTGATTAAAATTTATGAATTATTATATTTG
>JAMKCH010035315.1:0-14057 GCA_023653785.1 Ophioderma brevispina | reverse complement strand
TGATCCCGATCTTGGGATTTGCGTATGAACAGTTGCTTGTTTCCCACGGCCCATAGGCCACTGCTCGCTGTAATCTGTCCTTTATGGACAGAAAAATACAAAGTGCCAAAATCTTCAGATAATGACCGATGATGAATATAACTTTTTTAGGCACGTCGGGGAACGAGATTGTGGATCACGAAATGCCCTTTAATGTCCGTTTTCATGAAAGAAAAACAGTAATTAATAAATAATACTTAGCATTCAGGAACACCATTCACTGTAGCATCATGGCATGCACTTATTATTATGCTGTCACTAGGAATCATCAGAAATCATTTTGCTCAACTGGGCGCAACCTTAGTGGCAGCTCGTATCAGCTCTTAGATTGTAACAATCCTCTAACAGCTCTCCATTTCACTCCGGGGTAGAGAGAGGCAACACGGTAAAGTGCCTTGCCCAGTATAACAACACGTTGGCTGTAGCGGGACTCGAACCACAACCTTCAGATCATTGTTCACGGCACAATGGGAATTTTTTAAATTTTTGGGAAAATGGCTGATCAGGGCTTTAATTTTAAGGTTCTCTGAAACTAATGATCCCTTTCTGCTGCATCACCTATATTTTGACAAGTGTCATCAACACAAGTCAGGTCAGGTTTTTCTTGAAAGCCTGCTACTAGTAATCCTGGTAACTCAGTACTACCTTCCCACCGGCCGGGTTTGTCAGCGGCTGAATCAATCACCCCCATCAGGTTTCCTATCTATCTAACAAAATCCGATGAGGAGGTAGCTGGTTACCCTGGTAGTGAACTAAAGAATATCTACCTACAAGGGCGTCGCTCTGGAGAGCTAATGGAATGGCGGCATCCAGCCACATTGACAATCAGGAAGGGCATCCGGTCAATTATCTTTGCTCCAATATATCCTCACACAGTAGTATTGCTTTGAATGCAAGTTGACCCCGGCCACCCCCCCGTTAACGGGGACAAACCGTTTTTTTAAAACTTTGTTGGCTTTACTACTAAACTCATCAACTAAGACGAATATGGTACTATACCAGGCAACAAAAACCAATGCTTGGCATAATAATTTGGAAGACATGTTCTGATTTTATTCTTTTTTTTTTTAATTTTCTATCATTTGATTATTGGCACAATATACAATAGAACTTTTAAACAAATACTGACAAAGCTTTGCTGTAATTGAAAGTTTTGTAATGTACCACCACCCTATGGATTAGCGCAACCTCAACGGAATAAACTGCATGTTGACGGATGTGGTGGCCGAATACCAAATTCATCCCATTCTAATCTTTCAGTGATACTAACAACTTCTAAGAAAATACACAAACCACAACAATTTTTTAAAAAAGTCACTTCTAAATTTAATATCCTACAGTTTTACTTGACCTAATGGTTTTACCTAATGTAATGTTCCAAAAATACAAGGGAATTCATAATGTTAAATTAAATCTGAAGTATACAAAGTAGCAAAGCAAAGATTATTCAAGTTCCCTCCCCAAATCCTGAATGCATGAGCAATTAGTTTTATATTAACACAGACGCATAAAGACCATATTCTATACTAGACACCACCAGACAATGATCGGTATTGTGCTTTGAAAATACTTGGTTCTCTACGTTGGTAAACATGAGTAGAAAATAATCTTTTTCCCCAGCCAATTACATTTCTGTTCATTCTACGGCAATAGATTTATCTCTCAACTTAGGGGTGAGATCACACACCAAGATAATTCTCATGTGAGTTCAAGAAGTCTCATAAGTGCAATAGCTGCCATGTATACCCTGGGTGCTGCCTATGTATTAGGATAAACCTAACTTACTTTTCCTTGAGTCAGTGGCTCCTTGAAATGGTTCTTTAGGCACTGTGTCGCCTGAAGACCATTTCAAGACCACTGGACCAAAGACTATGGCATAATCGAATGTTTGATGGGATACTGACAATGGCCGCTATTGCACTTGCAAGCTTCTTGCACTCACAAACACAACTGCACGCTGAAACTTACATACCCAATGGCTTTTTACAATACACGGGTGCAGATATGATAGACTTGAATCACATACTTGCATCGTAACATAACCAAATGGCTTGCTCTTCATACCAGAGGTATTTAGACTTGAATCAGTCCAAATCATATTCACACCTCTCTTGGATCTATCTGTGCCCCGACAAAACATCACTCGTGTCTTTCACATCCCTATGCATTTTACATGGGTTCTGTTGCTTATTGATGTTTGGAGATTCTACATTCAAAAACCAATATGCAAAGAGGGTAGAGTTGATTTTGTGGTGTCTTTGTTTTGCACAGAACAATCTGGAATTAAGCAAATTTGCAAAGTTATGAAGTTTCTCTAAAGTCAACCCGCTGAGACCTCTTATAGTCCCCTATTTACTTACATGAGATTGATATGGTAGGGGGGGTAGCTTATACATTCTCTGCAATTTAATATTGAATTGGATTCAATAATCTCTGCTCTGGCTCTATTTCACATTATGGTGTTTACAAATGAATCTCAAGACTCTTGCATAGAGCCCATTTGGGGATTGGTTTCAAAGCATTTTACAATGAAGGCTCTGGTTAAACCAACTATGAGCCCGGGTGACATCAAGTAGGCCTACTATGTTTCTGGATTGGCTCATCCCCGAAAGGAAAATAGTAGGCCTATTGATGTCACCGAGGAGGGACCTAGTTTTAAGCCAGAGGCTTGAATAAAAGCAGTATATAATTGTTTTAAAATAAAAATTACCTTTTTTCATTAATAAAAGTCTACTAAGTTTCACCTTCATCCCATACAAGGTCACCTTTAGACAACAGCGAGGTTTCAGCAAACTCTCAAAGTACTAATTTACGTCTCCATCCATAAAGAGTACCTCTCGCTGCGTTACGTGCATGCGCAATTACCAGAGCCCAGCTAACCATTACGGCTCAGAGGTAATACTTACAGCTTGGAGATACTATTTAAGGAAGTAAGGTACTTTTGCACACGTCTTCATCACAATAGTTTTAATATATTTCAAATCATGTGATAGACCTTTACCAATTAACTAAATCAGATTTAGCAATTGAGGTATATAAAACTTTACAATATTGACTGCTCATGCGGGAGATGGTGAAATCTATTGCTCCAAGGTGATGCGGAGACTGTGGCCTGCTATTTTCCCTTGGGCGAAAGCCGAAGAAAAATAAGTTGTTGTCCACACCAGCTGAAACTCGGAGCCAAAACTCTGGAGTGGCAACAAGGGTTTTTGACCATGTGATGCTCAGAGTTTAAATCTCCAGAGTTTTATCAGGGTCTCTAGTGGGGTTTTTATCTTCCTAAAAAAAAAAAAGCTTTTTTAATAAAAACAAAAACTCTGATAAAACTCTTGAGTGTTTTGGAGTGTTGTGCCAATGTGGACAGCTTCAGGGGATAGTGAGCGTAGGTGACCTCGCAAGGTCATCTTTGTTGACAAATTTTCTGTTTTTGAGTATCATAACGCGAAAGTCCATGGCTTCCGATATGTTGACTTCCAGTCTACACTCCGATATGAGAAGCGGAGGAGAATGGTCAGGGGGAATGATTTCAGAGTTTCTTCTGCCATCACGTGGACACATTTGGGAGTGAAGTAAAATAATGGATTTATTTCAACCTCAGGAGTTTCAAACCCTATGAGTTTTGTGACCGTGTGAACATGGCTATAGTAATACGGGTCTCCCGCATACCTTGGAGGGCACTAGATTTCATTTCACCAATCCATCATGAGGCACCAAAATATTTGCTATAACCCTCATACAAAAACTCCTTTCCATATTCCTTAACCTTACCTAATTTACTTACACACATGTTCACAGTGCTGTAGGCCTTTGCCTTAGCTAGCTGTGTCTGACAGCAATTTAACTCGTATTAGACTCAAACTGTATGCTCTGTCAGCTAAAATTCCACACATGCATGAATAATTCAGCTCATATTCCTTAAAACAAATCCTGGTTTTTTAGCCATGCCTCGACATATAAAAATTATGGAAATTATTGTCCAAGTTTTTTGCTTAATTGTAGCATTACGCGGTCAACCAGCTAACCCCTGCATGTCATTCAATTCAACTTCAACGTTTTTTTCATGAAGAACCGCCTCTTACACAGTATGTGGCAATCAATCCCAACAATGCTTAACCCAATTCAAAATGGTAATGCATACGGCATAGCACTTCAGCTACCGAGGGAAAGTTTTAGCACACTTATTTACCTGGGAGGGTTCGAAATCAACAGACTGTTAAACTCTTCCAATGTCACTCTCGCGACTCAATTTTACCCATTAGAAAACAGATTCTCCATATGAGTATAGAAAATATTAAGTATTGAGTAAGAGACGCTGGAAGTGACCCCACCCCCACTTCAGCTCATGCAAAGGGCAAAACAAATCACATAGCTTCTACTCAGGGTTTCCAATAGGTGGCCTGTTGGGCAAAATCCGGCCAGTCAACCATTGTTTTTTGCACAGCTGTTTGAAGTCCATTTATTTATGACAAAATAGGTAAGCAAAAAATATCAACGGCAAACCAATTTTGACACTAATTTGGATTAATTCCACTAACTACATCCTGCCTGTGAAATTTGATGAATTTCAGTGCAGGCAAATATGATTTTCCATAAAATCTTATTTTTTACACGTCTTTGCTATGGGAAATAGGGATATAGAGGGGCATATAACATACAAATTATGACTTTTATAGCCTATTTGGCAAGATTCCTGCAATGGATTTTTCTAATTTTGTGGAGGTAATAACTCTTCTTGCAAGTCCCTACTTATATCATTTATCAAAATTGTGTCGCCATTGCTTAAAATTGGCTCTAAAATAAAAGAGACCATTTGCATGGGGTCAACGCTGTCGTTGGGGCCCTCGACTTGCTCTTAATATAAAGGGAAACTAAGAAAGTTGGTGTTATAGGGCCCTCAGATAGGGAACTTTCAAATATGTTCAGATTCTGTAGCCCTTCCCACGACAATCAATTGAGAACCCCTGTTCTACATACACAATACACACTAGACAACATTTCAAATAGCAATTTCTTGCGTGCTGAGCAATACCAAAGACATCATACATTATATTTTCTAACTTTCTAAATATTTGTGATTATAATAGAATTGTGATAGTTATTTTTTTTTGCTATTATTAGTATATTTTTGTATATATAGATGTTATACATATTGTTCTGGCTAAAAAATCAAGAGGTTCATAACCCACATAGAAAACTATAAAATGGTACTGTGTACTTCAATTCATTAAATTAAGTAAAAAGACAAAAGAAAAGTTTTGAATTAAAATGGGGATCATACCTTCATTATGTTTAACAGAATGTATACACAATCTACCATTATGTTTTGAAGATACTTTAAGCAATGGAAATAAGTTAACTTTCTGTTACGTCTACCATTCATCCACATGTTTCATATCCAATTTAAATTTTTTTAATACTTTGTCATTATGAGACTACTAGTTTTTCAATGCACTAAGGGGCCCACATTATCTGAAAAATTACCCCCCAATTTTTTTTTGAAACCACATCTAATAGGTATTTGTAATGTTAACACACACAACCATCATTTTTTGCCATTTATTGACAATCTACCATTTATAAATCTATATTTATTTATCTCCTATATGTGCAACTATGACAACATATACATTCATAAACAGTACATTCATATTTGTAGAAAGAAAAAGGAATGAAAAAACAAGAACGGATAACACTGGGCAGAAAGAGAGGGGGCCGATAGTAAGAGAGGAGTGTGGGGACAGAGAGCTAGAGGAGAAAAGAGAGAGAGGGAGACAGACAGACAGAGGGAGAAGAGAGAGAGCGAGAGGGAACCTCATTCTGTAATTGAAATCATAAAGTACGTTAACATACTCCCTCTTACAATTCCCTCAAATATAACCCTAATAGGAAACATTGTGGATGATCAACAAAATTTTTCTTCTGCATACACAACTTATAAGCAATAAGGTCAGGCTAAAACGGTGGTGAAATCTTTCAAAAATAAAAGAGGGAAAGAAAAGACTCCAACCATGAAGAGGATTAATACCTGAATTTCAAATTGAACAATATAATTACAAGCCTCCACACTAGAGAGATTATCTACGGATGCTCTAACACACTTCACCTCGGAATTTAACTAACTACTTCCTCACCACGATACTTCAAAAGTCTCTATTGTGAGCAAGAATATTTTTTCTTCCATCAGAATCGGTTCTAAATTGTTATTTTTGATGGAATAGTCAGTTGTTATTTGCTTTGGTTTTCATGACTTAACTTTTTAAGTCTGTATTTGGTGAGAGAAACCGACGGGGATCAATGGACATGTCTCGCACTTGATACCCTGTGTCTCAGAGCTCCGCTGAATTAAGGGACCATGATCAAAAGACTCAGGGTATAAGCACACATGACATTCATGATACCAAGCCAGAAAACAAATGACATAACTGAAGAAGATTGGAGATCCAACTTGTTGACCAACTGGTTTCCAAAAATTTGTGACTTTATTGTCCTATGTAAAAAAATATAATTCTCTTTTACCATGCATCAAGACTTAGGAATGTAGCGTGACATGTGACCTGGTCTGGTCCACTCAAACTTCAGCAAGAAGTACTGAATTGAGATGAAAGTGTACCTTCAAGAAGTAAATTTGTCAAACAATTATAGTTTAGAGATAAGAGTGATTTCATCCATGGAAAGCTTGGATGCTGGAAAAGTCGGTTATTTTAATAGCCTAATTCTCATATATTCCACCATCTTTATTATTACTGGACCGGACTGGATCACATTATGATCATGGTATTATTTGTTGGTTTGTTGCCATGTTTCCAGGTTTTAGTCGCTTAGATTTCTGACCCTATGAATGCAAGTAGTATTTTCTCGTAGTCCCCGCTGGTTTCTCCTTTCACCTCTGTACGAGTCTTGTTGTATTTCTCCAAGAAGGCTTTTTTGATCTCCACCAGATCAATCTTAAAGCAAAAGGAATCAATTGTAAAGGTTACTTCTTGCAAAATCATAAACTATACCACCCATAGATGTAGAGGTAGGAATCCCCACGTCTATGCGGTATCCTTTGATCCCACGATGGTTGTGGCCCCTTGAGACCTGAATCCGAATTAGGCTTACGGTGACCACACAAAACACGGTTTAAGGCTCCAGGCATCCAGGCATCACTCTAACCATCTGTGCATGTCTATGAAAAATTTCCCACTTTCCCAGAATTTTTGGTTGATGCTCGACGTTTTATCTTCGCATTGCTCTGGCCAAATTGCATGGGGATTGTTTTGAAAGCACAATAATTTTGGCTGTGAAATTTTAAAAAAAAGCCAAGCTGCTTGCCAAGTTTGTTCAAAGGGGATTTACTACGATATTCAATTGAAAGAGACTTGTTCGAGCCCCTTCAATTACCTTTTACCCAAGCCTCACCCCACACCCAGAAACAAGTTCGTTGGAAGGTGTGTGCATTTCTCGATCCGCTTATTTGGCCTGAACAGTCGTATCAATGGTAATTTCGCGAAATTTGAATTGATGTGCCTTGCAGCTGTGTCTTTTATCAGAACAGGTGCAGTGCAAACTTCGTACTACACAAGGGAGCTCTGGCTATCAACATTGATTTGATCCATATTTGCGAGTCCCTACCACTCTAACATCTCTGTTCAACCCTAGACCTCCAAATGTTTCAAAACAAGTAATTGTAAACATTTTTATTGGCATAGGTGTGAACTCAGGCGTCCCTGGTTTCGCGACTCACTTGGGTTTCGGGCGAATCACCTGCCAATAATAGAATGAACCGATGACCTTATCATACCTTTAACATTTTCGCCAACAACAATCTATCCCACCAAAAACTGCAATTTTCATGTCCACAACGTTTACCACCCCATTTGACCTCCTCCTCCTTGACCTTGAATGACCGCTGATGACCTTTAATCCACGAACCAATACAACTCGGTCTTCGGAGGTCAATGGGGTAATACCCACCGCACCAAGTTTCAGGAACATTCGACTTTTCGTCTCGAGAAAATAGATGCTGTCAGACAGGACACACACGAACACGAAAAAAAAAAAAACAAAAAACCACCGGTATAATAGATAGATACTTTTCTTTGCTGAAATCCTGCTTCACTGCTGCTTACCTCCGACGGTGACTATGAGCGTATCCAGGTTGTCGTCACGGTCCCTGCTCCCTCATTGCACGGTAGAGGCGATCGGCAAAGGAAAATTAGGCCTGCGGCGCACCATGTAACTGGAAGGATTATAAAAAATTATGTTTGGTTATATAGATTATGGCATTGAAATCGTGCATGTAGAGAGTTTCATTGCTGTGAAATGAAAGTAATTTTGATGTTACTTACTACTACAGAGTGGTCCAAAAAATGTTCACACATTTTTCACCTGAAAATTTATCAAAAAGTGAGTAGAATATCAAAAATTGTTTGAGGATATAAGTTCTACAATATCTTGTTGGAACCTGATGAAAACAGCATGAAACAAAGTTGAAATGACAACAAAATGGCTGTCATCTAGAGAAAAAAGGTCCCCAACATTCCATGCTCTTTTGGGCCAGGGAGATAAAAAAAAGCTAAAATTATAACGTGACCTCAAACAACAATAACATTTTATTTTTCCCAGGCAATTGGGGGGGGGAGAAGAGAAGAGAAAGGTTGAAACATCGCCAATGCAAAGATAGTGGTAGTAGGTAGTAGTATTGAACAATTAAGCAGTTGTTAGTAACAATTGTTAAGAATCTCTCTGTATTTCATATCATTGCACTATACGCTAAAAAAACAGCTTACATCTTTTATACAGATGTACCGACGGACCATTATGTACCGCCAGACACATCGCTGTCGCGGGTGGGGGGGTGGACCATGCGGGTGGGGGGGTGGATCTGACCGTTTCCGAAAAAAAACAGATTCTGGCAAACTGAACATTGGCAAACTGTTGATAAGATATGTGGCTTCCTATGTGCCAAAAATAATTGATGTACCAACGCATTCTTGCGTGGTACCAAAATGTGTAAAACTAAACCAAATAGTATTACTTCGGCCTTTTACGAGATAAGTTTTATTGTATTTCCATACACCACGAGTCAATCCTATGTGTTCATGTCACCCGCTGAGGGAAGAACTGGGAAATACACACACGATTGGTTCACGGCATTGCCTATACACAATGGACAATATTGATTGATACAGTAGCAATCACACAGAAATTGGGCCTCAGGCATTGGATTATATTTTTTGTGTATTTCGGCCTGAGACTGACGTTCGTGATGTACAAGTAATTTAGTTTTGATGGATTATGGAAGAAATGCTTGTAACCTTTTCAAACTGAAAATCAGAGCTGTCAGTTTCCAATAGAATTATTTACGGAAGGTTTTTTTAAAGCCCCCCGCTTTGCATCGTAAAATCTTGTATCAGGTGATTTGTTTGAAAAATGCCCAAGTTTACATTCATTATCAACCATCACCGATTTGCATTGATAGTTTAGGCATATATCTATTTGATTACTCCTACTTCAAACAATTTCAAAGATGGCAAACAAGGCAAAATCCAACAAAAATGTACCATGACCAAATCTATTTACACTTTTTCATAGTGGTCATTCGAAGTTAGTCGAGTTGCTGAAAAGAAAATAAGCAGTATTTGTTTGACCTGCGCTTTGACTGACCATTGATTGATGGGGGTAGGGGTAAGGCAAGTTGAAGTGTAATGTTGGGCTTTCAATGAGTGATAACAGGAGGTTGTAGGTTCTTAACTCTGGCTCGGTTGAGCAATGTAGCAAATTGTGGTGAGTATTCCGACAAATTTTTTCCAAGATTGTAGCTGAAGTTAGGCGGCATGAAATGATTTGTACTGCCACCATACCAGTGTTATTTGTTTTATGCTCTGACATAAAAATAAGCTCTCACAAGGGCTAGACCCAAAATCAATAGCATTTACACTACTTACCAACTGTTTTGAGTCCCTTTTTGAGCTCCTGAGACGCTCTGTCAATGCTGTTTAATATATCTCCCAATGAGCATATATAGGACACAAACCACAGACAAAACAATGTGATATATTGCAGGGCCACTGGAAAAAAATATTAGTTTTCTCGTCCTAACTTTTGTAAAAAAGGAGGATGCAGGAACTTTTTTTTTCCTTTTCCAAAAACAAGGTTCTTTCCCCAAAAGATGATAAATCTAGGTCTTTCGGCAAGACTTCCTTAGTGCCCCGCCAACTCAAGAAAAATATATATAGGTAGGAAACAAACAGCTGCAATAGACTAGAAAAGGTACTGACAGCAAACAATCCCCAATCAAAAATTTGTCTTTTTGTTTTGATGTGGCAGCAAAAAATGATGTGGGCAGGGATGATGAGAAACTAATACGTACATGTCAAATATTTTTGCGTACAGTTATTTTCGCAAATTTGCCAAAGGCCGACATTTCGTGAGTTTTTATTTTCGCGATTGTCAAAATTTGTTAACAGGAAATGCTCATTAAACTTACTAATTGACCACAACTATAACAAATGCCATCTCCCTGATAGTGCTTTCATTTATTTTATCTTTTTAAAGTTCTTACTATATTATCATTTTTATGCTGCAACCCCGTTTTCTGTGGTGTATCTACCGTTCGAAGCTCTTAATTCCGGTGGATAAACAACATATCCATGCCCGTTTTTCTTCCCAGACCGCGCTCTCTCTTTTTTGTCGGTCATTTCTCTGATAGCGTTGTCCGATTGAATACAGATTTTCAGTGTTTACTATGAAGTTATAAGAAGTCCGAATGCGAGTCCGAATGATCAAAACAAATCTTAAACTACAATACCCCGTACATGTGAAAATGCCAAAAGGTCATGGGCCAAAGGTAAAAAGCACATGAGAATGCACCATTAGATTTCAGAGGTTGAAGTTGAGATCGGGGCATGTTTTTTTTGTACCCCGCCGGCCGCGGCAAGATTTTATGGTCTTCAATTGGATTTTTTTATTTCAATTTCTCAATCTCAAAGTTTGTTTACTGGAAAAATGACAAAAGGTGTTATGTAGTATAGGTATATATTGGGTATGTTTCAAGCTGTTGTAAAAATTCCTACCCCATGAAGTCCGGATGCTGTTACAGTACAGTGTTTTATGTTTACCATTTTTTAGCATTTCTTGGAAGTACATTATTTTTCGCGAGTTTTTATTTTCGCGGTTCTAGATATATTCGCGAAATTCGCGAAATAAAAGCCTCGCGAAAATTTCTACTTATACAGTAATGTTTATTACTTGGCCTTATACTGATTTGTCATACTGGAATAGCAGGCCTAAAACAATGTAAAATTATCAGAGAAGACGTCTACATTTTACTAGCATATTGTTTTGGATTTTGTGTTGGTGTGATACCTACTTTTATTGAGCCAAGAACAATGACCAACTGCCAGTGACAGTATAGCCAAATAATATTTAATTCTTATAACAAGCAAAATATCCACTGAAGTGAACAGGGTGATGCTGAGGAGTGCCTTAGGCTGCTACAATACAATGAGTAAATCCCGAATGACAAGGAAAGATTTATGGGAAGTAGTCCAATTTTAAATACAGAAGGAAACCAAAGTACTCAGAGAAAACCTGCGAGGATGGGAATGGATCAGTAACTATATTCACATCCAACAATGGCTCTACAGAAAATCAAACCCAGGCTGCATGGACAAAACTCAAGCAAAATTAAGAGCAATAAGATTTCCTGAAGTTGTCCATTATTAACCATATCGTTCCTCAGTCATGGCTACTTTGTCAAAGCTATTGTGACAACAATATACATACCTTGGTATATTCTCTAAAGGTTGCCCTCAGTTGAGCAAAGTTGCGAATCACCAAAATGCGGTTAAAGGTTGATTCGTCGGTTCCCCACTGCTTCTCGCCTGCCTGGTACAGCTCATTAGCTTCTTTCTGAGCCTTGGCTTCATCCACAGTGTTGCTTTCATCTCGATTACCCTGAAATTTAAATGTACAAACAATTTCCTAAATACATACCTGATAGGGATATAGTTATCAGAAGAGCACCTCAATTTACAAACACAAAAAGTTTAGAGACACAAAAAGTTTAAAGAGACACTGGCACATTTGACAAATAGTGCGCCCTCAAGATTTTTTAAACTAGATATTTTTGCATGGTCGTAAAGCTTTTATATACATTAGCCATCACCTGAAATGATTAAGACCAAATCAGCATACTTATAGGTAAACAGAACAATTTTATAATTAATGTTGTGGGTGACATTAATTCAGCAGACGACAGAAATGGCGTTTAAGACAAGAAATCGCACGCCATATACATGCACATTTCCCACGGCATGCACACTGTTTGACCGGTCTGTGACCTTTGCGGTTTTAATATCAATGAGTACAAGTCTATGATATTCATGTAATATACACATTTGTTGATTAAAGTTATGGAAAACTTAAAAGTTAGCCTACAAATTACCTGGATGTCTTTAACCTCTTCTTAACGTCCCTATCTGTTTTTGAGTATGTTGTTTTTATGTGTAAAATGTATCTCTATTTGTCCAGTGGCCTAGACTATCATTTGAGAGCAAATTGAAGAAATTTCATATTTTGTGAAAATGTGCCAGTGCCTCTTTAAGTTCTCTACATCTAACTGCTTAAGCCAAAATGAGTGTAAACAGTGAAATATAGCTATATATGTGCATGGCTATAATAGTAGGAAACAAAAGTGTGATATGAGTGTCAAAAATTAAAATATGGATGTGAGGTCCAATTCTGTTCAAAAATTCTTTCATAGTTCCCATCTGAGCTCGTTCTGCAGGGACAAAAATTGTTACAATCGCACAGACTACTGTACAAATAACTTTTGATATGCATAATCAAAATACATATTTACCTAGGCAAAAAAAAAAAAATTGTCTCTGGACCTTTTGACAAAAAAGCAAAGTGCCACGCTCTTTTTTTAGAAAAAGGCTATGTTCTATGCGATTTTTTTTTTGCATGCTCTGCTGCCTCTGTACCAAAATTTGAATCACAATCTGGGTGTGCCAACCAGGTCTCCCATACTCAGTTCTGTGTATTGAAGATAAAAGGGCTCGATTGCCTGGAAAAAAATAATTGCCGCTGCTTCCATCAAGGAGAGACGTGGCCAAATTTTGTAGCAATGCCGTAGCAAAAATCAAAATTATCAAGTTTGGGATCCTGATTTCATCCTTAATGTATTTGTACTTATTAGAAACATACTCGATTGAAACAAAATCAAGAATCGAATGCATTTAAAGGCTCAAAAATGCCAGCGAAACATTAATATGTTGCAGAATTCGGCACCTTTGGAAGGGTGACAAATTCGCACCGGGGAGAGAAATCACTTCATTATTCCGATCAAAAACACAAAATTACAGTTTTAAAGGCACCATTAGCAAGAGAAACAACTCACCATCACTGCTGAATAGTATGTTTTAATTAAATTTTAAATACAACTGTACAATTTAACTTTCTAAAATTTAGAATATCCTCACCAAATCCCCATAGCATTTCGGAACCGTGATAATCACGGGCTGTATAGAGCCGTAGTGCGCCGCCAATTATAGTCTACGATGTCATCAATCAGACCGGGCCCTTTGCAATTCAGAAGAAAAGAGAAGGGGAAAAAAATATCGCAGCAACGCGTAGCGCTACACGCAAATTTTGATTTTAAAAGCTATGCGCGCGGGGTCCAGAGATAAACTTTTTTTTTTTGGCTTTATATATATCATCATTATGAAACAGAATTCAATCAAAATGTTGTGCAGGTTTGTGGTTGGTTTCCATTGTATTGTAATAATCATGTTTGAGGGGTTGAGTGGTGGGGTTGGGCGCTTAATTAATCAGATAGTGCCCTTTAAAGATATAAAGGGGGAGAGGAGAATGAACACAGAAAGTCTTACCTGACACATAGACACCAAAAGTCTCTTGAAATGCCCACTGGTATCACCAATGCAATCTTTTTCCATCGATCTGCCAAATTCTGTATACAAAATAACAAACATGTTCAATAATAAGTCTTCCTGTTCTATGGGAGAACCAGT
>JAMKCH010035314.1:0-15089 GCA_023653785.1 Ophioderma brevispina | reverse complement strand
CTGCCTCCGTCACATATGACGATTGGCGACTACTTCTGCACAGTTTATAACTATCTTCCTCCATACGTCTGTCTTGAGCAATTCTCTTAGCTTGTGTGTACCTGTAGCCTGTCCATTCCTTGATGTTGTCGACAATTGTTTCTTCTGCCTTCCTCTCTTGCGTTTTCCTTCTACTCCTTCGATGATTGGCCGGGCGAGAGGGTTCCGCGCCTCTAGGAAGATGTCCTTTGAGAGGCGCTGGATCAGCAGATCCGAGCTAGCCGCGAGTGTAATTGTTACACAACGCTTGGGTGTCCGAGGTCAACGGCTCTGTGATCAATACCATGACCAGATAACGTGATTTGTCATGTGAGGTCAAGGGGCGGCCAACGGCGTGCTCGCTGATGTATAGTAGTATTATGACCGCGTATCGATCTATTATCAACTCCACAGGCACTTCACCGTTACAAAAGATTTTTGGGGCAGCGTGTTGACTGCTTTATGGTATAATACATGGTACTACAAGTTTATCTCAATTTGCTGGCCTCTTAATCGCTTCTAACCACTTAACAAAATCAAATTCCACTAAAATCTCTCTTATCGAAGATTCATTTTTCAACTTAACTGATCACCGCAGGGATGGGTACGTACCGACCATGCAAATTTACAGATGTATCCGACAACACTTCGTTTTGTACGTCGTCAAATTCTGGTTGAGGTAATTTGACTACATTCTAAAAGCCGAAGAAAAAACATGGATTATACTTTGTGACAATTTTAATTAGGCCAAAATTTATGAACGATTTAATTAGAAAGTTAAAAGGATGAACACAAAAACATTTGATACAATGAATTTACAAAAAATAACACCACGCGGATCTATTTCATTGTTTATTTTACAATGAAAATTTACTGAAACACGGCCTTTAAAACAACATAAAAGGTGTAAATTTCCTAACCAAGTTCACTTTATATATTACAATTACAAATTGATGTACAGTATTACATAAATAATCTTGTAAAGTATTGTGTGACAATAACCCGTTCTAGTATAGTAACTGATGAAATGGATGTGTGAAAATGAAAACTTTTGAAAATTCTCAATAGTATATTTAGATCAGAATTTATAAAAATGCATACGGTATATTTTCAAAATCTCAATAAAGAGCGTAGAATGCGGCTAGTGCCGTAAAAGAATTAAAGTAAGCTTAAAACATCAAAGATGATTGTTTCTTTAATGATAAATTGCGCTTAGTTTTCTTTTAATCAAGAAAAGAGCCATTCTACGGTCCCAGATTGGTTAGTTGAAAAAGCCTTAAAAAAACACATTTGTCAATCGAAAAGAGGTCTAAAAATATAAATTGAAACAAATCACAAGGTTGCAGAAAGTGAGGGCAGAGACCACCTTCTCCCGGGAAAAAATGAACCGAATGGGGAAAATTAAGGCCAGTAGATAAAGAAACGGTGGGGTGAAAAGTAAACCCTATAGTTAACATAAATTATCTTAATCTTGATTTTACTATCTTTATGTATATGTACAAGGGTAGGTGGGGAACTGGTCAGATAAATCTGCACCTGGGAAGAAAAACTTTGTACAACCGTGAAATCAAAAGAAGACAAACAGTTTGTAATTCGTATCATTCAAACTTCCGTGTCCGGTGCTTGTATTAAAGTAACGGGCTATACATGTACATATTCTCTGCCTGCATTACAGTTCTGTCATTTTAATTTTTACATGTACTGGTCTAGCGGGATACACACAATATCTGAGATCATTGGATCGTTGTTGTAATTGTTGTCCAATTTTAAGCATCAATGACTATATCTTAAAACAATAACAAGTCTATTCAATTTTTAAACAAAATAGCATGATCTCTATGAGCAATGGTATTACCAAGCATGTGTGAAATGTAATATCAAGAGTTTAACAGACACGTAAAATTCATTTTCAATCTAAGGGGTGCGGTTATATATATTTCCCGCATAATTTTCTCTTCAACACTTCGTCTAATATGGTTTCAGCGATATGAAGATCAATTCATTGACATTTTTTTATTAAGTGCGAACTCGAAGAAAAGGAGCTGTCCAATAAAACCAAAAATCTGGGGCCACCGTGGACCTTTTTAAGAAATTCACCACAAAATCCTTAATGTACTCGTTTTAATCTAGAACTTTGGCTATAAATTTAAGTGTACATACAGTAAAATTATTCGTTTTAACATTAAAATAAAAGAGGATGTTAAAGTGCGGGTTCCGATCGTCTTGGGACCCCCCCCCGATTTACACGGAAGATTAGTATAGATTTTGATATTGATTGAAAGGCCGTAGTTTTCTCATTGTCGTCTGAAAATGTGAGCTCAAATCCATTTCTTCCCAAGATATAAACAAAAAAGCCGTTAGTGGTTAACATTTTACCATCAGTATTGAATAGGACTTGCAACATGCATTATTGCGTCTACAATCAAAACCACAAGTTTGTTCCCACGGTTACTTGGATGGGTGTTGTGCAAGTGCCAGGTCTTCAGATCAAGTAGAGAACCCAATACACATAAATCGGAACAACAACCTTTAATTATATGATTTCTAACAAAATTAAAGAAATGGGTTCGGACCGAAAACCGATTTTTCCGTCGTTCTTAAACGAAAGATCTTGAAAGATATATTAAAACATACAAGCACACAAAATATGCGACGCGTATTGGTCGACGACCGAAATCTGTCATTTTGATGCTTTTTTTTCGCTCGAAGACCTAATTCATGGCAATAGTTGGTAAATAAAATGTTAAACATAATTTGTGGAATCCAAAAGTAGGAAAGAACAAAGGTTCACAATGCAAACAGATACAACTAATTGAAAAACCCCCCACACACACACACAAACACCACACGCACCCACACAGTCACACATTGTCATCGTGATCATCATTCATTATTAGCCTATATAGACTGTTTCCTGTATGTATAAGCCTACACAAAAATTGCATCAGATTAATCAATACAATAACAGATGTATGTTTGAAAGTGGAGAGTCGTTGTTCTTAGGCCTTAAAACACAGCAATTAAGTTTTTACAACGTTTATGTTAGAGAGGGCCTATAAATAGGAATTGCCAGCACACAAATTATTTTTTAATCTATGAGGAGAGTTAAAATAAATTGAAGCAAAACAAGAAAGTGTAAAGAAAAGTATTGATTTTCTCAAATTACACGTACATACATTGATCCCAATATACGCTCAGATCATCCATAGACATTTACACTCATGTAGTAAATGTTTGCAATTTTACAGATTTGCTACATTTCTTTGCGTTCCAACGGCCATTTGTTGTCATTTATAAAACCTGAATGTTACACTAGGACAAACATAAAAATCTACCATTCACTTCCAAAACTTTAATAGCATGAACAAAAATAAAATAATTAAGTATGATTTTACACTGTTTTTAAATCCGTTAAAATATGGTAATTACTGGCAGTTCCGGGATGCACCCAGACTGACAGTTAATTACTGTAAACAGTGTAAACTCGGGTGATATATTTTGCTGTTAGTTTTGCCATCTTTTATGCACAAGTTTTTTATGGTGCCCTTGTTCACTGCAATTGTATGCTGAAATATCTGAAATAATGCCTATTTTACATTCAAATTTAAGAAAAGTCACGCCATCACGCCATTTACAGTGAATTTTACAGTATGGTCAGTAAAAATGGAAATAAATATAGACAAAAACACATAAGTTTCAAGAATAAATAAACATTACCAAATGGGACTACAATAACTGAGAGCAGAGAAGATGGCAAAACTCTTCTATGCTGTGAGTAACTGTATTAGCGGGAAAGTGAATTTTCCAAGAAGTGCTAGGCATATCGATTTAATAAGGCAAATAAAACCTTGAGAGAAGATACACCACTTCAGTCAGTGCTCTACCACTTGACGACGAGACACGGCGACCATGCTCTGTCTCTGCTCTGGTGATTCGGGGCCGGGCATCACGCGCACTGTACAGGGGTCACGGCTAGCTCAACTGAGGTCAGCGCCTAGGTGGAGAGTGGCGGGCAAGGGGTGCCGGATAGAGCGGCCAGCTCGAGCGACCTCTTCTTTAGGGACAGTTTTCCTAACTATGTGACCAAAATAACTCAGTTTGAGTTTTATTACATTGCCCAAGCAACTGTCTTTTTACACCAAGCTGCTAAGGACGCTCGCATTTGTTCCTCTTCTCTCCAGCTACAATACGCATGCGTCTCCATAGCCACATTTCTGCGGCCATGATCCTATTTTCATCAGCCTTCAGAAGCGTCCAGTTCAGCACATAGAGGAGCACACTCCAAACCAGAGTTCTGACCACATTTATTTTGAGACACACAGAGAGTTTCACCTTCCACAAGTCACTGAGCTGAATCATTCTTTAATTAGCCATTGCAATCCGAGCTTTGATGTCATTATACAGGTTGTGGTGGCACTTTTTAGTGAACCTAGGTATTTGAAGCTTTTCACCTGTTCAACCTTTTCATCATCAATCATGATGTCAAACCCCTCCTCCGGATCTACTCCAGCAACCATTAGCTTTGTCTTTTAGACTCAGGTTCAGCTCTGTGCCTGCTGTGTTTACTGCTTCTGTCAGCTCTTTGAGAGCTTCTTTTGATCCCTCAATCAGAGCAGTATCATCTGCATACCTCAGGTTGGGTATGGGTATACCCCCAAATTTGATGCCAAACTTAGATATCTCTGCGTCTCTCATCCCTTTTTCTGTATAGGTGACAAAGATGTGAGGTGATACAATGCAGCCCTGTCTTGCACTTATACCAATTTCGAACTCTTCTGTATGTTCACCATTCCATCGTATAGTTGCCCTTTGGTTTACATAGAGGGATTGTAGTAAAGCTACCAGATGTTTAGGGAAACCCATCTCATTCATTGCAGCAAAATACTTTGCTGTGACACACCGAGTCACACCGAGTCAAAGGCCTTTGAATAATCTATGAACATTATAAAAGCTTGCTGGTTTATGGCGATTACTTTTTCCAGGAGGACTTGCAAGCATACAAGCATGTCTCTAGTCCCTCTGCCCTTCTTGTATGCAGCCTGGGCTTCTGGCTGTTCTTGCTCCAGTTTATATGTCAAGCGAGCCGCTATGATCTCAAGAAGAATTTTGCTGGTGTAGCTATGTGACTGATGAGTGCATTTGTTCTGTTTAATTTTAACACTGCTTGGGATCACATGATTTGAACAGAAACTACGAACTCCTGGATCTTTCAGTCATCTGGCCAGTGGCAGCTAGTCCAAATGCTTGTAATAATTTCTGAAGCCTCTTTATGCCTTATGGTCCAATAACTTTTAAGTTCAGCTGAGAATACCCCATCTAAGCCGTGGCGACTTGCCTTTACTTAAGCCGGTTTAAGCTTTTTTGACTTCGAGAGGAAGTGGTGGTGGTTCTTGATCACCTGTAGGGATTTATCCTCATTCGGGGAAGTTCCCCATGGTGGTTTTCAAACCAAATTAGCTCCATAATCACTTCCATAGTTCATGTCAATCAGGCTTGACCAGAAGGTTTCACCTTTCATCTTGAATGCAAGCTTGTTGAGCTGGCCTGGTGCATTTGCTTTTGACACATTTGATTGTTTCAAACATCTGCTTAGATTTTCCCGACGAGTCAGCTTTTCAATATTCTGGCCACTTTCTTCTAGCCATGCTGTATGATCTTCTTATTCTCCTTGTATTTCATGCTCTAAGCAGTTGTACCTGATCTGAGACAGGGGTATTTCTGCATTTTCTAAGGAGACTTTTTTCCTCAGCTAATTGAGAACACCTCATTGCTAATCCAAGGTTTCTTTGGCAGGAGTTGGGACTTGCCGAGTGTGTGATTCAGCCACCTATGACAGAATCTTTTTGAAACCCACACACAGTTTCTCAGACCCCACCCACTTATGTTTCCGGCTCTTCTGCGCGCACGGTCTCTCCCCGCTCTTTGCTCTTATACCCGAGAGATCGATCATGGTTTGGTTCTTCGCTTTGTCCTACCTTTTCGGCCCTCCACTCGCGACCTTCCATACCCCCCGACTCCTCACTGCACCTTCTCTCCGTCTTCTCCCGTCCTCCTCCCCACCAATTTTCTAGAAGGCTCTTCTCTAGGTTCTCAGTATTTGACCAAGCTTGCTGTGAAACGCTTTTCGTTCATCAGTGAATTGCGTTTCTTTATGACAGGGTCTTACAACATCATAATGATTGGGCTCCTTGGTTTGGGGGGGCTCTTTCTTGATGAGCTTGATATATCAATTTATAAATGTACTTATAATGTTCAAAAGAGGATTTGCATTTCAACGATGTATGTTCCTCTCAGCGAAGAATCCAAAATGGACAGCGCACAAGTTCATACAAAACTCAAGGTAATATACCAAGGGAATCTTCTCAGTCTGAAGGTAATCTTGTCCAGCAGTTCAAGACGAAGGGGCTTTCCCTCGACGTCAAATGTTCCACAATAATTAAAATCCAGGTAATATACCACCATCAATCTGTCACTATGTCTTCATATAGGACCACAAACTGGAATCCCTTTTGATTCCGAAAAATGAAGCTCTTTGGCTTAAAAAGACGGGGCAGTAGACAATGTAGCTATCAAGCTCCGGCGGCCTCCAAAGAATTAAACCCTGGCACTAATGTAGAACTCAAATCTGCCATTTTAAATTTGTAGAGTAAAATTAGCTATAATTATACTGTATAGTCCAGAGCTTCTAGTTTAGCTCCCTGATTTCAACTGCTGGCGGCGGAGTACTTACGATTAAATATCAAATATTATATGGACTTCACAAAGATCACAGTAGAAAAAATAGACCTTAAAACAGCATCATGCATAAAAAAATAACCTGAATCAATCACTTTCCATAATCTCTATGGGAAATTCCCTGATCACAATGTTGGATCTCAAAACATACACAAGTTTCTAAGTTTAGCATCCTTGGGGAATCCCCACTTCCCGATTGTGCATCTAAACAGGTGCACTTAGCAAAACAACTCTAGGGAATCCCCTTTTCTCTTTTATAGTAAACAAAGTGCTTTCCGTGAGAAAAATCCTTTCTCACATAAGATTGAGAAAAATATTTTTAAAAGTTTAATCAGGAAAAATGGAGGGCCATATAACAATATTTATGAATATATAACAATGAATAATATAAAAAGGCTTGTCACATTTTTATAGCACCGTCAGCGTCATATAAGAAATGAGTGTCGGGTAACATTTACAATCTGATGCGAATTTTACTGATACTACAAGATCAACCGCACGCCGCCCCGGCGTGGCGGCGGCATGCTGCGGTAAGTTCCCTTTGGTTTTTAAATTTGAGCGTCAACATCGCCAAAATATCATCTGATGACGCGACGTTTTAAAATAACTTAAGGACATACCAGTTGATGGTGTTGTAACTATTTCGAACAAATTATTGTGTTTTTAAAACGTTTAAGCATTTAAAATGAGTAAATGTTGTTATGTTAGAGCGCATCACACACTGGTGCGTTTGTGCAAGTTAGTGGCCGACCCCTCGTGGGGCGTGGTTCAGGCGCAGTGAGAATTGCTCAGAGGCAATACTTTAAGCTGGTTATTCAAGGGGACCGCTTAAATGGACCACCCAGGGTTTTAGCGCCCGAACATGCGACGCGACGATGTGCTTCATTGTTATTGGAAAAGACTTTCACATCTTTAGTTGAAATAAACTATATTAGGTAGATATTTTTATATTGATTTTTTTTTTAATAATGAATTATGATTTTAAACTGATTTCATCAGTAAAGACTATACTGACTTTACTGAGGTGAAAAATGAGAGGAATTACTTTGCGTTTTGTGTACGTTTATATGCGACTTGGAGCGTGCCCGACGTGGGCAGAAATATGCCACTTCACAATAAATTCATAAACACTGATCCCACAATCCCCCTTCTTTTACGCACACGATTTAACATGGAGGTTATGGTGTGCTCATTGTGAATGTTTCTTCATTAAAATGACATTTTTTTGGGAATGCATTAATATTTTGACTTCATTCAAGAACATCTACCCAGTTTAATGATTTTCTTATGAGACCTTGGTTGCTTTTCATAATACAAGCTTGAGGATTTTTTAATATTTGGCTACCCTACGAATTCAACAACGTTAAAGGAATAAACCGAATTGTCAAAGGTGCGGAATTAAAGGTCCATGGACACGGCTGAGTAGACCATTTCTTAATTTCTTCAGTCGTACCTCAACAGTATCTGATCATATCGCAACACAGATTTTTAAAAGTTGAACATGCGGGAAAGTTGTTAAATCAAGGACCAAAATACCCAACTGACAGGGTCTTCTGTTTTCGCGAAGGCGTATCAAGATGCTGGAAATGGATTTGACCCCGTTAATGACGTCAGAGTAACAAGTTGTAAAACAAAAGCTCACCCACGTGGGCTAACCGCACCCACACTCCAAGCTCCGATATCTCTCTTGTCGGTGTCTTTGAATGGAACTTGAATATTAAAGCTATTCTGTTCTGATTCGCCTGGTCGGTATGGTCGCCGCTGGTGCAGCCGCGACAATAGAGCACATTATTATTGTAACTTTAAGGAACGGGGCCAAACAAGAAAAATTATGCAAGATGATTACAACGTATAGTAAGACGATAAGTCAACTGTGTTGTATGCCAAAAAAACTGGGCCACGAGCAAGTCCGTTCCCACGGAGACGAATCATGACGCGTATCGCGTATTTGTTACTCGGACGTCACACGGGGTCACCGATGTCACACGATAATCACACTTTCGTTTTGGAAGTTCCTTTGAAAGCCTGTCCAAAACACGATATATCTTATGCCCATTTTATCAAATATACGGTGTCTCAATTACTGCTTCATGCAGAGATTTTACATGATACCAATACATTTATCTATGAATGAAACCATTTTTTGGTTGTATTATAAGCATGTTTAAAGCAGTCCAGGGACTTTAAGTGGTGGCAGAATATAAATTCAATCCAAGATGAGCAGCTTGAAGACCCATGATAAATCTTGGAAATAGATTAAATAAAGCTTTTTTTTGGATTGAGGGTAATTCCATGCCAAACACACCAAGGTGTGGACCCACCCCTCAGATTTGTTGAAATTGCAGTCAAAGGTACATTTTATGGGGCTACAGAGGAGTCAAGGAAAAAATTCCATTCGTTTTGAAGTTAGGGGCTCTCAAAGTGTTACGACTCGGACTATAAAATGTGATTCAGTGATTAAAAAAAATTATAATGCTGATTTTCAAATTGATTATTTCCGACGCTTCAACTGGGCTTCAAGGCTTCGTTGATTGGCATGCCATTGCCCCCCAAAGCACAGTGCGTAATATGGCAAATGGGGGACAAAACACCCCCCCCAGCAAAAAAACAATGGGAAAGGGGAAGACAAAAAATTGGGAGGGGAAAAATCAAAAGGAAGAGGAATAGAAAAAAGAAACAAGGGAAGAGAAGAAAAGGGGAAGAGAGAGGGAAAGAGGGAAAAGGAAGAAGAGAAAGGGGAAAGAAGAAAAAAAGGAGAGAGGGAAGGAGAAGAAGAGAAAAAGAAAAAGGGAAGAAAAAAGGAAGAACAGAAAAAGAAAAATGAAAGAGAAAGGGAAACAGGGAACCAAGGAAACCAATTATTTATTGAGCTTCAAATTGAATGGTGCTCTGATGAAAACATACTTTTTCCTTCTAAATAAGATGGCACACAACCCAGGAAGCTTCGGGGGCTCGCCCTGGATTACCACACAGGATTTTTCCCCTGGACCCCCAAACCGTGTAGGCCTTCGCAAGTAGTAATACGTTCCACACATCCTCCAAGCTAGTACGGAATCTGGGAACCTCTTGAGTATAGACAGTTAACTGGGTACGTTCTGAGTCGGTCACAGGCCCCGGAAGTGAGTAAAGTACTGCGCAGGCAAACATTAGAGGTCACTGCATGCCATGATAGTAGATCGGGTTGAGTTTAATTTATTCTCCGTCATAAAAACGCGTGTGAATTTCACTATAAAATTGTTCTAATTATATTTTTGACTGCCTGCGTAATCACAATGCAGACAGTGCTGTGCCATCGGTTGCGGATAATCGAATGTGAGACTCCGAAAATAAGGAGAAAAAAAAGCAGGTGTGTGAAAAATCGATCTGCAGTTTTACCCCATTTCTCATAGCTTAAAAGCGTGGACCTGAGCCAAAATTCTACAAATTTATACATCTTTATGACGAGCATATATAAGGATTGTTAAATATGCAAATTTGAATGCATATTCGGTGACATCACACATATTAAAGGGTGTTGATCCGCAATAAAAGTACATAAAATAACATTCTTTTTTAACAATGCATTATTTCCAGCTACATTATTATTGAAAATGAAAAATTATATTCTATTGGAAATGTACGAATCCCACTTAAGGCAGGTTGTTATTTGTAGCACATTATAGAATAGGCATGTGTGCTTATACAGGGGTGCCAAAAAGTGATTGAATTTAATGATTTTCTCCATTAAGGATATAAAGTTTGAGGCGAAAATATCATTCATTATTACAGGTTTGTGTAAACGTGTATATTGTGAATTTCATGGTTGGTATCAATACATGTAAATATGTGCCCAAACAGACATATCGAGGGTGGCCAAAATGCGCTGATATCACCCTCCCTTGGACACTACAGGTATGTGACCTTGAAAACAATTTAGATGAATAATTAATAAATTGTGTTTAATTTCTAAATTAAAACAACATATTTAGATCAATATAATGTTAGAAGAATGTAAACAATGGAACTATAAGGCATAGTATCTTGTTTTTACACTCATTATCATACATAATGAGGCTAATTACAATACATTGCAATAAAGGCATCAAATAATCACAGCCCATGATTCAAAATAGTGTAATAAATAATATTTTGAACTTAATCGCCACTGTTGGTAAAAGCATCCATGTGCACTTGCACCCCATTAAAATGTACAGAACTTCCTCCGCTCCCCCATCCACCCCTGACTAATTAACTTTAATTGAGCTGTAGAGGTTAATTATCAGATATTTGATGTTTAATCGTAATCATTGAATTAGTATATAATTTCTCAAACTAAGGACCAAAAAACATGGCATTTCTTGGATTGTGTCACAAACCATTTTTATGTGACAACTCCCAACGTTTTTGGGTGTCCACTATAAAAAACATGACCAAGTGTTAGCAGAGGTGAGCTTCTAGGTAGATGAAGGTTAAAACAAGGAAAAAAGTAGAAACAACAAAAAAGGCTGATGTAGCAAGGCTCAATGCTGGATGCAGGTAATGTGAAAGATATGAGCAACAAAACACTGTAACTGGATGAGCGAGTAGTGATAAGATTTAAGGTTCTACGATGGAGCTAATCAGTTGGAAGCTTACAGGACTTTTGATAATATTATTTTGATTGGAATGGAAAACCTTCTCCAACTTCCACTCAGGACAAGATGATTGGTGAGTAGGCCGCTCTTCTTACATTTTTGGTATTTTTTGGTCAGTTCTCAAATACCCAAGACTAGGCATAGCTAGGTCTTGTCTTGCCTTGGGTAGGCCTATCACTTTCATGCCTAAGCTAGGAGTAGGAGGTAGGACGCTAAATATTGGAACATAAAAGTCACAGGATGTAGTTTTGACCAATCAGGGAACAAAGACTATGTATTGGGTATATAAAACGAATATTGACTGGTTTATATCGGGTGATGAATGGAGATTTCGTCCCTCGTTGGCCTAGCATACCTGGCCTACTGCTATGTAGGCCTAGCTTACTATGTAGGCCTAGCATATAGGCCTACTATGTAGGCCTAGCATACTATGGAGGCCTAGCATACTATAGGCCTAGCATAGTATGTAGGCCTAGCATACCTCGCCTACTACGTCTCGGGGTGATAGTAGGCCAGGTATGTACGGGAAGGAAACCGGGAGCGATAAATCTCCATCATCACCATATGGACCAGTTAAATATTTAACCAGACTGTGACATGCTATTTGGGGACAGTACATTATGTGGAAGTAAAACAGTTCCAATCAGCGAAACCTGTATATGTCAGGTACATACCCAGCTTTACACATGCAGTTGGCGGCGGTTTAAGAATCTGTCAATACTTGCGGGAGACCACACCCAGGAATACTTCACGGCACTATTGTAATTTGGCGTATGCCCCGCGTGATCCAGGGCACGGATGAAACGAAACTGGGAGTTAGGAACTGTACCAAGAAGCACTTTTAAAATAACCCGATACCAAGTAATTATTAAGCATCAGATTTTGTTTTCAGTCGGTCCAGTACTCTCTGCGATTGTTTCAGATAAATCTTTAACATATTTCACATTTCGCCCCCCCCTCCTCCTCCTTCCATCTTCACCGAAAATATCCTGAGAAAAAATTCCGAAAACTTCAACCACAGATAGATGCTGAGATTACATGCTTGTCAAGCACTCTTACTTGCTGGGAAAAGTGACCCCGAGCTGTGACCTCGAAATGTTTGCTTGTGTGGTTGCGCACGCATCGTGTTTACAACTGATGCTGACGTCAGATGTTAACTGGTCTATTGATGATAAATATGCATATTAATGAGCTATTTGCATATTTGTTCTGATTGGCTAATAACAAAAAAGTGAACCTTGGGCAGTCCGCAAAGTCTGATTTTTATGATACTTTGAACGTGGACAGTGATGGACACAAGTATGCTGTTGAGGATAGCCGATTTGCATATTTGTTCTGAGTGGCTAATAACAAAAAGGTGAACTTTACCAGAGTGCTAAGCCCAATTTTAATGAATCTCGGTTTGTGGGTTGTGTTGTGGAGGACACAAGTATTATCCATGCAAACTAGAGATTAACCAATTTTTGTATCAGGCATGGATCGGAGACCGATTTTGCAAAAAACGGCAAAAAATCAGATCAGCAAAAATATGTGAGAGCCTGCCGATTCTCAGCCAATGTATTGAATGAAAGAAAAGATAAATGGAATTTTTTACCAGTTTTCAAGTAGAAACATGAGAAAATTCCTCATTGGAACTTGCAGCAAAAGTGGACCACACAGATTTATTAATTTGAAGGTGCATGGTCTGATCACTAATAGCCTCGTCCCCAGGGACCCCAGATTTTACCAGAAGTGGTTAAAATTTTGGTATCAGAAGAAAGCTACTATTTAAATAAATAAAATGTCGACATTTTTATAGCGC
Source organism: Ophioderma brevispina (assembly GCA_023653785.1). Classification (NCBI taxonomy): domain Eukaryota; kingdom Metazoa; phylum Echinodermata; class Ophiuroidea; order Amphilepidida; family Ophiodermatidae; genus Ophioderma; species Ophioderma brevispina. The sequence goes on along the minus strand of JAMKCH010035314.1, from coordinate 1,922 downwards.
CTTTCACAATGTATCAAAGCGCTTTTACATTTATTTTGCTGCCACTAGAATAATATGTCAGCTGCCTTACAAATGCCCAAGGAATACTCATACCTTTGGGCGGCGCTCAATGGACAATATTCCTAACAGCTCCCCATTTTGCACCTGGGTAGAGAGAGGCAAGCGAGGTAAAGTCCCTTGCCCAAGTGCACAACACATTGGCCTCAGCGGCACTCGAACCCAGGACCTTTGGACCATGAGTCGGTCGTTGCATCCACTGGACCACATGTGCCCTCAAAACCCCATCTGTAATAATTTTTCTCATTTACCCTGTAAAATCTTAGGGTTAAAGGATGTTTGGTTTGGATGTATGAGCGAAAATATGCTCCATTTTGGTCGACCAATATTAAATTTACCCAGTACTCTACGGGGATTACAAAATCATGTTTTTAGCTCTCACTTCAAAACGGGTTGAAATATCGACGCAAAATTACTACAGATGGGGTTTTGGGGTGAAAGCCATTCTATCAAGATGAAAAAAATTAGATCAGGTAATCCCCCTTTAATCATCGTCACCAATTCCCAAATTTTCTGGTAAGGAACTTCTTAGATTCCTAACTTTTTTCCCACCATGATCATTGGATTGGATCAGTGGATCGGCCGATACTACCAAAAAAATCGGCCACCAGATCGGCAGAGGAAACCCTGGAATGGTTAATCTCTAATGCAAACTGTTAAGCATGAATCCACATATTAATTACTTCATTTGCAGTTTCTTTTCTGATGGGTTGATCATTAACCAGTATGCAATACCCATTTTTGTGGGCTGCCATCTTAGCTGGCAGGACCAATTTGTTGTCTGTTGTACATGTCTGTGTGTATGTGGATTTCACTAAAATGTTAAGTTTTTTATGGAGTGACCCACAGCTTATATTCTTTGAATATAGTGAGCATGAAAGCTAAGACTGTGAAATAATAATAATAAACAACATTAATAGAGCGTAAAATACCAAGGTTTCTAAGCGCTGAAGATAACATAACCTACAAGCCTAACACACAAATCCTGGTTTCTTCTTTTTTGAAAGATAATAGAAATGCATTTGTGGGATACAACGTTTTGGGGAGGTTATTGCCCAGTTGGCACTCATTTTACTGGCATACTGCATTCCTAGCACTTATCTTGCACTGCTGCAATCAGCCAGGGCATAAGCTAAATATTTTGATGCAAGTTTTACTTGCTACTATTTTTTCTGTATTAAATTTTACAGAAGCCATGTTTGTTTTGGGCTTATGGCACCTGACGAGATTCGGCGACTCGCCCATCTTCATGTGGTCAGCAAGAATCTTTACCAGCAGGACACAAGGACGCCAGTACCGTATGGTGTTCTTGACCACAAAATGGTTAGTATGTACAAGAAGTGTTTTAAATTTCATCAGAACCCAAGTGTGTTTGGATTTGCATATTTTAAACTACAAAATTAATTTGACTCGGTCTAATTTACTAGAGTTTTAACACTTACTGTGCTCAAGTGATCGAGATCTCGATCAATACATGTGGCAGGTATTATAAAATGCTGCCTTTGTGTGCATTAGAGGTGTTAAGAAAATTACATTCCAAGAGCTAGCATTTTTTCTGCAAAGAGACTACCCCCTGGGGGCTCCGATTTGGGAGGTGACGCGTATGTAAGGCTGTAAAGACCCGTCTTCAGCATTGTTGTCACCCAAAGACCCATATTTGTTGAAAATGTCACCCAATGACCCCACATTTTTTTAAAATTTACCACTGTCACCCAAAGACTCCTCTTTTTGGGGAAAATTGTCATCCAAAGACCCCTATTTTTGTGTCGCCTGAACGAATGTTCATGGAGGCACATACCTAGTCCAAAATTCTGTGTGTGTGTGTGTGTCCGTCCATCCGTCCGTATGGCTCGGTTAACCTTTTT